>OY804579.1:130041016-130326385 GCA_963680875.1 Bathymodiolus brooksi | reverse complement strand
AGACTGTTTGGTTCGATATCAGAATAATATGTCTGAGTGGAGCGACATGTCTACCTGTGGACTGTTTTAGACTGTTGGTTCGATATCAGAATAATATGTCTAAGTGGAGCGACATGTCTACCTGTGGACTGTTTTAGACTGGTTGGTTCGATATCAGAATAATATGTCCTGACGTGGAGCGACATGTCTACCTGTGGACTGTTTTAGACTGTTGGTTCGATATCAGAATAATATGTCTGAGTGGAGCGACATGTCTACCTGTGGACTGTTTTAGACTGTTTGGTTCGATATCAGAATAATATGTCTGAGTGGAGCGACATGTCTACCTGTGGACTGTTTTAGACTGTTTGGTTCGATATCAGAATAATATGTCTGAGTGGAGCGACATGTCTACCTGTGGACTGTTTTAGACTGTTTGGTTCGATATCAGAATAATATGTCTGAGTGGAGCGACATGTCTACCTGTGGACTGTTTTAGACTGTTTGGTTCGATATCAGAATAATATGTCTGAGTGGAGCGACATGTCTACCTGTGGACTGTTTTAGACTGTTTGGTTCGATATCAGAATAATATGTCTGAGTGGAGCGACATGTCTACCTGTGGACTGTTTTAGACTGTTTGGTTCGATATCAGAATAATATGTCTGAAGTGGAGCGACATGTCTACCTGTGGACTGTTTTAGACTGTTTGGTTCGATATCAGAATAATATGTCTGACGTGGAGCGACATGTCTACCTGTGGACTGTTTTAGACTGTTTGGTTCGATATCAGAATAATATGTCTGAGTGGAGCGACATGTCTACCTGTGGACTGTTTTAGACTGTTTGGTTCGATATCAGAATAATATGTCTGAGTGGAGCGACATGTCTACCTGTGGACTGTTTTAGACTGTTTGGTTCGATATCAGAATAATATGTCTGAGTGGAGCGACATGTCTACCTGTGGACTGTTTTAGACTGGTTGGTTCGATATCAGAATAATATGTCTGAGTGGAGCGACATGTCTACCTGTGGACTGTTTTAGACTGTTTGGTTCGATATCAGAATAATATGTCTGAGTGGAGCGACATGTCTATCTGTGGACTGTTTTAAGACTGTTTGGTTCGATATCAGAATAATATGTCTGAGTGGAGCGACATGTCTACCTGTGGACTGTTTTAGACTGTTTGGTTCGATATCAGAATAATATGTCTGAGTGGAGCGACATGTCTACCTGTGGACTGTTTTAGACTGGTTGGTTCGATATCAGAATAATATGTCTGAGTGGAGCGACATGTCTACCTGTGGACTGTTTTAGACTGTTTGGTTCGATATCAGAATAATATGTCTGAGTGGAGCGACATGTCTACCTGTGGACTGTTTTAGACTGTTTGGTTCGATATCAGAATAATATGTCTGAGTGGAGCGACATGTCTACCTGTGGACTGTTTTAGACTGTTTGGTTCGATATCAGAATAATATGTCTGAGTGGAGCGACATGTCTACCTGTGGACTGTTTTAGACTGGTTGGTTCGATATCAGAATAATATGTCTGAGTGGAGCGACATGTCTACCTGTGGACTGTTTTAGACTGGTTGGTTCGATATCAGAATAATATGTCTGAGTGGAGCGACATGTCTACCTGTGGACTGTTTTAGACTGTTTGGTTCGATATCAGAATAATATGTCTGAGTGGAGGGACATGTCTACCTGTGGACTGTTTTAGACTGGTTGGTTCGATATCAGAATAATATGTCTGAGTGGAGCGACATGTCTACCTGTGGACTGTTTTAGACTGGTTGGTTCGATATCAGAATAATATGTCTGAGTGGAGCGACATGTCTACCTGTGGACTGTTTTAGACTGTTTGGTTCGATATCAGAATAATATGTCTGAGTGGAGCGACATGTCTACCTGTGGACTGTTTTAGACTGGTTGGTTCGATATCAGAATAATATGTCTGAGTGGAGCGACATGTCTACCTGTGGACTGCTTTAGACTGTTTGGTTCGATATCAGAATAATATGTCTGAGTGGAGCGACATGTCTACCTGTGGACTGTTTTAGACTGTTTGGTTCGATATCAGAATAATATGTCTGAGTGGAGCGACATGTCTACCTGTGGACTGTTTTAGACTGTTTGGTTCGATATCAGAATAATATGTCTGAGTGGAGCGACATGTCTACCTGTGGACTTTTTAAGACTGTTTGGTTCGATATCAGAATAATATGTCTGAGTGGAGCGACATGTCTACCTGTGGACTGTTTTAGACTGTTTGGTTCGATATCAGAATAATATGTCTGAGTGGAGCGACATGTCTACCTGTGGACTGTTTTAGACTGTTTGGTTCGATATCAGAATAATATGTCTGAGTGGAGCGACATGTCTACCTGTGGACTGTTTTAGACTGGTTGGTTCGATATCAGAATAATATGTCTGAGTGGAGCGACATGTCTACCTGTGGACTGTTTTAGACTGTTTGGTTCGATATCAGAATAATATGTCTGAGTGGAGCGACATGTCTACCTGTGGACTGTTTTAGACTGTTTGGTTCGATATCAGAATAATATGTCTGAGTGGAGCGACATGTCTACCTGTGGACTGTTTTAGACTGTTTGGTTCGATATCAGAATAATATGTCTGAGTGGAGCGACATGTCTACCTGTGGACTGTTTTAGACTGTTTGGTTCGATATCAGAATAATATGTCTGAGTGGAGCGACATGTCTACCTGTAGACTGTTTTAGACTGTTTGGTTCGATATCAGAATAATATGTCTGAGTGGAGCGACATGTCTACCTGTGGACTGTTTTAGACTGTTTGGTTCGATATCAGAATAATATGTCTGAGTGGAGCGACATGTCTACCTGTGGACTGTTTTAGACTGTTTGGTTCGATATCAGAATAATATGTCTGAGTGGAGCGACATGTCTACCTGTGGACTGTTTTAGACTGTTTGGTTCGATATCAGAATAATATGTCTGAGTGGAGCGACATGTCTACCTGTGGACTGTTTTAGACTGGTTGGTTCGATATCAGAATTATATGTCTGAGTGGAGCGACATGTCTACCTGTGGACTGTTTTAGACTGTTTGGTTCGATATCAGAATAATATGTCTGAGTGGAGCGACATGTCTACCTGTGGACTGTTTTAGACTGTTTGGTTCGATATCAGAATAATATGTCTGAGTGGAGCGACATGTCTACCTGTGGACTGTTTTAGACTGTTTGGTTCGATATCAGAATAATATGTCTGAGTGGAGCGACATGTCTAACTGTGGACTGTTTTAGACTGGTTGGTTCGATATCAGAATAATATGTCTGAGTGGAGCGACATGTCTACCTGTGGACTGTTTTAGACTGGTTGGTTCGATATCAGAATAATATGTCTGAGTGGAGCGACATGTCTACCTGTGGACTGTTTTAGACTGTTTGTTTCGATATCAGAATAATATGTCTGAGTAGAGCGACATGTCTACCTGTGGACTGTTTTAGACTGTTTGGTTCGATATCAGAATAATATGTCTGAATGGAGCGACATGTCTACCTATGGACTGTTTTAGACTGTTTGGTTCGATATCAGAATAATATGTCTGAGTGGAGCGACATGTCTACCTGTGGACTGTTTTAGACTGTTTGGTTCGATATCAGAATAATATGTCTGAGTGGAGCGACATGTCTACCTGTGGACTGTTTTAGACTGGTTGGTTCGATATCAGAATAATATGTCTGAGTGGAGCGACATGTCTACCTGTGGACTGTTTTAGACTGGTTGGTTCGATATCAGAATAATATGTCTGAGTGGAGCGACATGTCTACCTGTGGACTTTTTAAGACTGTTTGGTTCGATATCAGAATAATATGTCTGAGTGGAGCGACATGTCTACCTGTGGACTGTTTTAGACTGTTTGGTTCGATATCAGAATAATATGTCTGAGTGGAGCGACATGTCTACCTGTGGACTGTTTTAGACTGTTTGGTTCGATATCAGAATAATATGTCTGAGTGGAGCGACATGTCTACCTGTGGACTGTTTTAGACTGGTTGGTTCGATATCAGAATAATATGTCTGAGTGGAGCGACATGTCTACCTGTGGACTGTTTTAGACTGTTTGGTTCGATATCAGAATAATATGTCTGAGTGGAGCGACATGTCTACCTGTGGACTGTTTTAGACTGTTTGGTTCGATATCAGAATAATATGTCTGAGTGGAGCGACATGTCTACCTGTGGACTGTTTTAGACTGTTTGGTTCGATATCAGAATAATATGTCTGAGTGGAGCGACATGTCTACCTGTGGACTGTTTTAGACTGTTTGGTTCGATATCAGAATAATATGTCTGAGTGGAGCGACATGTCTACCTGTAGACTGTTTTAGACTGTTTGGTTCGATATCAGAATAATATGTCTGAGTGGAGCGACATGTCTACCTGTGGACTGTTTTAGACTGTTTGGTTCGATATCAGAATAATATGTCTGAGTGGAGCGACATGTCTACCTGTGGACTGTTTTAGACTGTTTGGTTCGATATCAGAATAATATGTCTGAGTGGAGCGACATGTCTACCTGTGGACTGTTTTAGACTGTTTGGTTCGATATCAGAATAATATGTCTGAGTGGAGCGACATGTCTACCTGTGGACTGTTTTAGACTGGTTGGTTCGATATCAGAATTATATGTCTGAGTGGAGCGACATGTCTACCTGTGGACTGTTTTAGACTGTTTGGTTCGATATCAGAATAATATGTCTGAGTGGAGCGACATGTCTACCTGTGGACTGTTTTAGACTGTTTGGTTCGATATCAGAATAATATGTCTGAGTGGAGCGACATGTCTACCTGTGGACTGTTTTAGACTGTTTGGTTCGATATCAGAATAATATGTCTGAGTGGAGCGACATGTCTAACTGTGGACTGTTTTAGACTGGTTGGTTCGATATCAGAATAATATGTCTGAGTGGAGCGACATGTCTACCTGTGGACTGTTTTAGACTGGTTGGTTCGATATCAGAATAATATGTCTGAGTGGAGCGACATGTCTACCTGTGGACTGTTTTAGACTGTTTGTTTCGATATCAGAATAATATGTCTGAGTAGAGCGACATGTCTACCTGTGGACTGTTTTAGACTGTTTGGTTCGATATCAGAATAATATGTCTGAATGGAGCGACATGTCTACCTATGGACTGTTTTAGACTGTTTGGTTCGATATCAGAATAATATGTCTGAGTGGAGCGACATGTCTACCTGTGGACTGTTTTAGACTGTTTGGTTCGATATCAGAATAATATGTCTGAGTGGAGCGACATGTCTACCTGTGGACTGTTTTAGACTGGTTGGTTCGATATCAGAATAATATGTCTGAGTGGAGCGACATGTCTACCTGTGGACTGTTTTAGACTGGTTGGTTCGATATCAGAATAATATGTCCGAGTGGAGCCACATATCTACCTGTGGACTGTTTCAGTAAGCTACTACTATAATAATCCAACTCGGCGTCTTGATCTAATACAAAGCGGATACCATTATCATCATCTCATCAATAAGTAACTTGTTCTCGCCATGATATGGCTAAGACGTTGCTCATTTGGCGTTAAACAATAATCACTCAACCAACCAGTCCAGTCTAAATATTCTTTGGATTTGAAATCCCGAATATCGTTTTTATTAGGGCAAGTGAGTTTACAAATATACATGTTTAAACAAATCACATAAAAAATTCAAAGAATTTTAGACGTTTTGTCCACTGAAATGACTAAGTAATGATGTACAGGAAATAATTGGTTTGATTTTATGGTGTTTAACGCCACTTTTAACAATATTTTAGCTATATCGTGGCGATTATTTTAATTGGTTGAGGAAACAGGAGAAAACCACCGACGTGCCGCAAGTGACTGACAAACGTTATCACATAATATCGTATCAAGTACACCTACCCTGAGCGGGATTCGAGCTCACAACGTTATTGTTAATAGGTACTGAATACATAGGTAGTTGTAAATCCAACTACCATACGACCACGACGATCCCTTTTATTGGGATGAGTTGGGTTTATGAATATGTTTAAAGAAATCACGTAAAAAAATTCAAAGACCTTTTGACATTTTTTCCACTGAAATGACTTTTATCTTCATACCTTATAGAACCAATTTACTAACACAGCTGATGACCATTCCAGGATTTGAGTTTGACGACCATGTCCCTAACTTTCCAGACAGACATAACGTTTTAGATTATCTTCAAAAGTTCTGTGACAAAAATTCTCTTCGTAAATATATTAAGGTATGTTTATGTCGCTGGGTGGAACTGTTCGTTTGTTGTTCGGTCCAATCTGTGCCGAACAAGTTTAGTTTAAACATATTTTATTCATCAACAGCTGAAATGTATTGGGCACAAGTAATTACAACTTATGAAGCCCTCTCCTTATACAGTAATTATAACATAATGATATGAGCAATATAACAATCAACACATTTCTGTAATTAAGAAGGAAAAACAAAACAACATTGATATCAAATTGATGAGAGGGTAGCTATGGAACAAACGGGTGAATGACTTTGTTTGTTGAACTCAATCAAACCTATGGATATCTTGTATATACTTCAACAGGGGCCGCCGTGGTCGTGATCGTATTGTAGTTGGATTTATATCTACCTATGCAATCAGTACCTATTACCACTAACGTTGTGAGCTCGAATCCCGCTCAGACGAGGTATACTCGATACAACATTATGTGATAAAATTGTCTGTGACTTGCGCCAGGTCGTTGATTTTCTCCGGGTACTCCAGTTTCGTCCACCAATAAACCTGACCGCCACGATATAACTGAAATATTGTTGAAAGTGCGGTCAAACATCATATTCTTATCTATATATACTTCAACACAATGTTAAAAATTGTAACATTACTATTTAGTGACCATTCAGTAATAAACGAGTATTGTTAGTAGGTAAAAAGTTTATTTGGTCGTTTAGGATTGCAAGATGACGTCAATATAGTGTACGCACATGAAAGAAATGCTGGTCCTTAAGCTTCTCACAAGGTGCAGCGCATCAACACGTTTGATTATCAGTCAGGTTTCCAAGGAAAAGATAATAATGTATTACGTTATGCCGAACAAGCTAAGGAATAACACGAAAAAATACAAGGAAAGCATTACATCTGAGATCATACTTAATAGAATGATACAAGAAAGAAAGGTTTAAAGATACAAGGTAATGAGAAGCCATAAATTAAGGTCAAGCGAGAGGTACAAGTTCACACAATATTCATGACAAGGAACATGTACTCCTTGACTCATTATCCATTCTTGTAAGACAAAACAAAAAGACAAATCGTTTTTTCCTTCGTACATGTTGTACTGTTATAAAATGTACCGACTTTAAATAAAACCTTTTGATTTGTACATATCTGACTGGAACGGACTGCCACATTACACAGCTCTGAGTGGCTCGGTTGAAACTGTCAAAGCTGCTTTCTCGTCTATCAACTAGTAATTGTATGAAACCTGTTATTTTTAACCTTTTTCAATTGTCATGTAGAGTGTCTGACATAATCGTCAACTTGTTGAAGGTGGTTGGTATTTGGTAGAAGTATAGGACAAGTATTTATTTTGTAGAACAAATTTGCATGTAAAATATCTATTATTTAAAGTATCGTTAAATAGTTGTTTCGCTTCATATAATATGTATATATGTACTAGTACGTCTTTTATATTGATTTTGGTGTGGTTTCAAATGTTGCTACAAGATATTTTGGTCAAAATATTTAAAGAAATTTAAATCTTTTTATGTTATTTGAGATTTCATCTGCCATGGACAAAAACCAACAAACCTGTGTCAGACTGTTTAGTTGCACTTGGGTCTTGTTCCATTGGTGATTCTGAAATATCGTATGTATTGTCATACACAACACGTATTATTACACCTTGCATACTTTTTGAGTATATAAAAGTAATAAGACAATTTGAATGTTTTACACAAAATTTGCTGACGAGAGAAACGACCCAGTGGACAATCAAGTACAGGGAGACAATAGGTTATCGCCCTTTCTACAACCCCTAGCAACCCGAAGTGTATTGAAGATCCGTATTTTTTTCCAGTAATGTTCCATAATTGTATTTTCTATACCGGAATTATTTTGTTGTCTACTACAAAACTAAACAATCAAGTTTTAAACATCTTTGAATAGTTTCGATATTATAAAACAGTTATTGCCCTTCATATGAAGTGAACATCAAGTTGTCAACCCTCGAGAAGTTGTTTTTCCTCGTGCTAAAGTCCTCGGGGATTTCAACCACCTTCGGGTTGACAACTTTCGATGTTTACCCCATATGAAGGTAATAATTGAATAATGTTGAGAAAATGCAATATAAGTATTGTCTAGAAGTTATATCGCTCGTCTTCTTTCAGTCGTTCTAAATGCGACTGTGAGTAACAGCAGCAATTTCAATTTGGTTCTAAACCGGGATTATTCGGATTAACGATGTTTATGGTGTTTAATGCCAAATTCAACAATATTTCAGTTAAATCGTGGCAGTCAGTTTTATTGGTGGAGGAAATTGTAGCACCCGGAGAAAACCACCGAGCTGCCGCAAGTGACTTACAAACGTTATCACATAATGTTGTATCGAGTACACCTCGCCATCGGTGGGATTCAAACTCACAATGTAACCAGTAAATCATTTTAAAATGCTACCATGAATATTAAAACAAAATCTAAATACATTTGATATAGGTTATAATAAGATTCGATCATTCTGACATCTTCTGATTATTTCCCTGCTCTCTCAGTGTTGAGTACTGACACATTCCAGGAGTTTTGAATGTAACCATGACGCTATAAATAGACTTATAGATAATGTTTTAGCATGACATGAAATCAATGACTGTAATAACAACCCCGAAACTTCTGGTTTTGGAATACTGATTTTAGTACATAGTTTGTTCATTGTTGATCATAAAGGCTAATTGTGAGAACTAGAGCCGGAGATTTTTGCCTTGTTACGAGCCACCAATCGGTTAAACTCGGGTGAATCCGCTGAACGAAATCGGCCAATTTGTTAGGAGTGCAGGAGCCAGCAACCACCACTCAAGATAACAGTGTTCATAATGCGCTGCTGCAGGGAAGCTGTATAATGCGTGGTCTTATTGGTACTTCTGACCACGATCCTAACGCCACTGACTTTGGTTAACCCCCGATACACACTTCTTGCTGGAAGTACCAATACAATAAATATATATTTAATTTGATCGACATTTACAGGTTTATTCCTGCGAATGGTTGTGTAGGAATAGACCCCAGTGCACTGCCTTTCCCGGGGGTCTATGATATTGTTAAGACGGCCCTGGATGAAACATGTCCTTAATTTCTCACTTTAACAATAAAACTATCATCGGAGGTCAGATAAACCCAATGACTGCGATGAATAATTACTTGTTTGTGTGTAAAAATATCACCACATATGCATTCTTCACACTTGAAAGCTCTATAAATGATATCATTACACATTTAGCCCCCCCCCCCAAAAAAAAAATATACCGATTCCCGATGTTGCTGAAAAAATATTCTGATTTTGGTGGAGGAAAAAAAAAATAATCTGATACAGAGTTTTTGTCATATAACCTAATGTTATAATCTGGAAAAAAAATTCACGTTTTGCGCGACAAAAAAAAATTATTCTAACTCTTGTGTTGTTCGAATTTTTTTTTCTCATCGAAACAAAAAACCATACTTAATGTTAAATTCTGGAAAAAAAATTCGCGCTTTGCGCGACAAAAGAAAATATTCTAACTCGTATTGTCCGAAACAAAATTTCTGAACGAAGAAAAAACCCATAGCCCCCCTCCCCCTGCAAGTTAAATGGTCGGTCCCTAAAACACACGTATACAAATAAAAACACGAAAATGAACATTTAAAGGATGCATACCTTTGTATCACATGTTGAGGTTTTTTCCTTACTTAATCATTCTGTGCACCTTCCGAATGGTTCGTCACGCTATCCTAGTTTAGTTCTTCCTCCATATACTGCCCACATTCAAAATACTGAATATTCTGGCAGGTGTGCGCAAGGTTAAAAACTGGATAAAAACATATGTACAGTGTCTATTCAAAGAGTTTTGCCACTTGAGCTTTGAACGACTCAAGTGACTTGGCAGCTGCAATATCTGGTGGTAAGTTGTTCCAATCTTTGACGGTGTTGACGAAGAATGACCATTACCTGAAGTCTTTGGTTGCAGATGGAATTGCATATGAGTGGTTTGAACATGTCTTGACTTTCTCGTTGGTTTGATGAAGTGGTTTTCCACTGTGTATCATTGACACCGGAAATTGTGTACCAGGCAAGCGGGAGAACAATGACGGACCACACATACGAGGTAGGAATTTCATATTTTTTTCCTGTTTATACTTGTATTATGTTGTCAAGAAGTTATATGCCAATTTGTAAGAAATGTAGCAATGAATCGCAGCATATATAACCATGCAGAATGTTTTATGCGTCGTTTTAAACTCAAAATAAGTGCATCTGGTATCTGTCAAAACAATCATGCGACGCATTAAATCGACTCGAGCGTCATTGTTAGGACGTATATCGCGTATTTTACGGAAAAAGTAGCAACTATTGGTCTTTATAACTTAGTGTCAATTCAACATTTTTGTAGAAATAGCTTATTCTGGACGATTTTAGTCAAAATATTTTCATGTTTGTAGACTTTTCCATTTTTAGATCTTCTAACATTGTGTTGACGCTTGATCTGTTTCTATGGCGACCAGGGGGACGTATCGTGCTGATCGTCTTTGCACTTTTTATATTTTGTCTATTTGATTTTTGTGGTATGGATCCCAAACTGTGGTGGGATATTCCAGTTGTGGTCTTACTAGAGATTTGTAGGCCTGTTCTTTAATTTTCCGTGATTTGATGTGTAGGTTTCGGTGTAAGAATCCCAGGCTACGACTGGCTTTGTTTGGGGGCCGTAGCTATAATCCGACAGTCCGATAGTCCGACAAATGCTTTAAACTGATGAAAGTTTTGAAAAATAATTTGGCCAAAAATGATATATTCGTAATTTCAGGATATGGGCCATTCATTTTTATACGCCCGTCAAAATACGGGCTTATTATGGCATACCGCTGTTCGTCCGTCCGTCCACGCCTCGTACGATAACATCTCTCCCTTGTTCCCCCTTTTACTGATAGGTCACGTCGTGACATACATTGTATTGATAAAAGGGGGAGCAAGTGAGAGGTGTGAGAGGGGCGTATCATGGCAAAGTTGTTTATTTTGTCATATTCCGATGCTGTTTGTTTCCGTGATATAAGGGGTCACTTAGGGACAATTACTTCAATCGTAATTTTTTTATATGTGCGCTTGTCGTAGAAGGCGACTATAGCAGGGTCAACTGTCGGAATCCCGCCCGGGGAATAAAAATAGGACCAACTTGTCGTCGGAAGAGACAGAAAAACAAGTTCCCGTGTTATAAGTCGTTGCCCAGGTTGACCCATTTCAGAGTCCCCTCTTTCTGATTTTTTGTTTACAAACTTTTCTCATCCTGAATATGACTGAAATATTGCTTGCTGGACCTTAAGCAATCAATCAATTCGCACACATTATTGTATCCAGCTCTATTGATGTGTCGACATTGCTTTTTAGCATAAATATTCCATGATATAGGGCGGGGGGCACTGGTACGCTCTTCCTTTTGTCTTTTCCTTTTTTTTTGTATTTCTTTTTTTTTGTATTCATTTAATTCATCTTTCTTTTCAATAGTGACTTTTCTTGGCTGGACTCGGCTACACGCTACTTGAATAAAGCCTGAAGTAGTCGCTACTAAAAAATATACGGGATACTTACACTACCGGTTCATCAGGACTGGATCCAGGTTTTCATGGAGTCCGTGTTGTTCATATATGTGTTTTTTTGAGTTCTTGTGTGGCCCTGCCAATTGTTTGTCCGTCTATGATATCGTGTTTCCGATGTTCTGGACCTTTCTTTGGTGAGTAAACGGTTCGGTTTCTGGCCCCATATTACACATGTTATAGTGTTAACTTTCAAAGAAATAAAGCATTTGTCGGACTATCGAACTGTCGGATTATAGGTCGGACCCCCTTTGTTTGTAGTGTTGTTGATGTGTTCACTCCAGTTCAGATCGCTAGAAATGGTACAACCCAGGTATTTGCTAGACGTTTCATGGGCCAGGATGTGACCATGGAGTGTGTAGTTCCATTTTACTGGATTTCACATTTTGCTAACCGCTAGTAGTGCATTTATCAGGGTGGAATTCCACTTTCCAATTGTTCTCCCATTTAACCAGTTTGTCCAAATCTGATTGTAATGTTGAGCAATCCGATTCCGAGGAGACTGTCAGATAAACAACGGTGTTATCAGCAAAGAGGCGTACAGTTGAGTATAATCCTTGAGGCAGATCGTTTATGTAGAACAAGAATAAGCTTGGGCCCAGCACAGGACCCTGTGGTACTCCCGATTCTACATGAACTTTGTCGGATGTTTCTCCATCTACAGCAACTACTTGTGTTCTGTTACTAAGTATATAAGAAGGTTTGAATCCATTGGTTTGTTGAACCTCTGATGTTATAGTGATAGAGCTTATGGAGTAGTAGGCTGTGACTGACTTTATCAAAAGCTTTCGAGAAGTCGAGGATTAGTAGGTCTGTCTGCTTTCCATTCTCTAAGTTCATTGTAAGATCGTCTATGCATTCTAGTAGTTGGGTTTCACAGGATCGCTTGCTTCTGAAACCGTGTTGCAGAGGGCATAGGATGTTGTTTCTCTCAGCATGTCTCATTATGTGACTAGTTACTATATATGTGTTATATTACTTTGCAACAGATGCATGCGAGTGATATTGGTCTATAATTTGCTGGAACATACTTTTGTCTTTTTTTGAAGGCAGGTGTGATGACAGCATATCTCCAATCGTCAGGAATTTCGCCAACTTTTATTGAGACTTTGAAAATAATGCTCAGGATGGGTGAGATTTCAGAGGCGAGTTCTTTGAGTACCATTGATGGTCTTGTGGATGGTTTGATTTCTTTTTCTTTTTGTATGCTCTGTCTCTGTATTAGTGATTTTAATTCTTGGGTTATCCATGGTAGTTTGTCCTTCCTTTTACATACTTTGTGTGGAATGTACTTATTGATACTTGCTTCAAGTCATCCTTTGTGTGGAATGTGTTTATTGATACTTGCTTCAATGTCCTCCTTTGTGTAGAATGTGTTTATTGACACTTGCTTCAAGTCCTCCTTTGAAGATGTTCCAGAGCTTGTTGATTTCGGCTCCATTAGTACTTTCTTGCTGTATTTTTCTATGTAGGTTACTAACATCTTCCTTCATGCTGTCCCATTAGATGCGTAGCATTATTCCGACAGCCCATAACTCCGACAGCCCATTAATCCGACAACCCATTACTCCGACAGCCCATTACTCCGACGGCCCATTTTTCCGACAATGCAAAATAGAACTCAATCCACAAATCCATGCTTTAACCAGGTGTATCCAACATGATGTTCCATCGGTCAGGCTAATCTTGACGGACCATGGCCTAGACAGAATGTTCTGGAAAGGAAACGGAGCTTTTATCCTAGGCTGTACATCCCCGTTCAAGGCAATTATGATCGACCGACCTGGTATGGGGAAAATTAAAAATTGAAGAAAAAGTTGTGCACATTGCACAAAGGAACCAGAAAAGAGGAGTGAAGGAAAAAAGTGTAAACCGGGAGAAGCACGAGAAAGACAAAATGACGGAAGATAGCAATACGCATGGAAGCGAGGAGAGTTAAGAATTGAAGAAGGACGTATAGTAGAAAAGGAGAGAAAGGGAGCACAATGTACATGCAGAAGAATGGAAAAAGCTCCGAAGATAGGTAGACAGTTCCCTTGTTCAGGTCAATAAATACATCGATCACTTCTGTTGAAGCACGATTGGCAACCAATATATGCGGCTAATAGAACGCCTTCCATATGCATTATGCCGCTTCCACACACGTTCATTTATTCTACATTCCGACGTACGTTTCATGATGCGAATTGAATGCGCATCCAACACGGTTAATGCCTTCACACGTACGTCAAAACGTTTGCGATTTCCATTATTTACGTGAAAATATTTACATTTTCTCTACATGCAAAAAATAGTATTATTACAGTCGTAACTTATGCCAACTGAAAACTCCTTGTCATGGGTGTGAACCGTTTAGAGCATGCGATGCGCATTTAATGGGCATTAAATGTACATGTGAAGGAGGCATTAATCAGTTTACAATGTATCTAAAACGTATTAGAAAACGCAATACGGTTGAACAGCATCAGGTAGTGTCTCTCCGGTCACAAATTGTAGGAGTTTAGACGTGATACTCCCGACAACAACCGAATTTTGCTTAAAATTAAATCTTTATTATTTAATTTTAGCCCCCCTCCTGGAGTTTATGGAATTTTTTTATTGTATTAATCATAATGTACGGTAATGGCATTTTTTTTCTCCAGATCCAGGATCAAACTAGACTAGTTCACTCACAATGGCTCTGTATCCTAAATGCAACCGTTAATGTCAGAACAAACCTTGTAATCATTTCATGCACATCTACATATGATGTACTCCTTTGTGTAAAGTTTAATAAAAAAAATACTTTGGACGGTTTTGAAGGGTTACAAGGTTAATGGACGGGCGGGGGCGGGGGCTGGGATTTTCGTCCGGACAGATTTTTTTTTCGGTAAAAATCAGAGCAAGAAATTAAAAAAAAAATCTCCCCCCCTCCCTCCAATAACTTTTGTGTCGTCTCGCGTAATGGTGGTGGTGTAAACTTTTCATGATTAAATCCAAAATGTAGAAGTGTTAGACCATCCGAAATTGGTACTGATATTTCTCATGTCGTCATGATGTAAGGAATCTGCTAGCACCATGACATTTGACTTTGACCCCATATTTACCCTTTTTGTTTAATACAGAAACAATCCGCCCAATGAGTATAAAGATTAAAGTCAGTCTTCCGTTAGGTATAGAAGAAAAACAACAGGTTTTAAGATAATTATACTACTTTTGACCATTTTTGACGGAATAATGGGTTGTCGGAGAAATGGGCTGTCGGAGCAATGGGCTTTCGGAATAATGGGCCGTCGGAGCAATGGGCTGTCGGAATAATGACCTGACCCCGTCCCATTTTGCTTTTCTATATATTGGGATTTTTCTTGGTTTCTGTGTGATGATGGCTGAGTTCATATTCATTTCAGCATAAACAATGTCGTGGTCTGATATCCCAGGTGTTACGTCAATTCTTAATATTTTGCTTGGATAAATTGTTATCAGGAGATCTGTTAGGGACCGACCATTTAACTAGCAGGGGGGCTATGGTTTTTTTTTCGTTCAGAAATTTCTTTTCGGACAACACGAGAGTTAGAATTTTGTTCCAGAATTTAACATTAGGTTACATGACAAAAACTCTGAATCAGATTATTTTTTTCATAGCCCCCCCCCCCCCTGGAAGTTAAATGGTTCGTCCCTTAGGTGTTTTTATTTCTGGTTGGCTCTTGTACAAGTTGTCAATAAATGATCATCAAGAATGTCACTAAAATAATAATGTTGCTGTGCATGTTGTGTACCGCTGTGTAGAGTTTTGTTGGTCCAGTTCCACCCTGGTAGATTGAACTTTCCTCCTATCAACAAACAGGGATTGTTTGCTGCAGCTCTTTGTACTGATGTTTCGAATTCTGTCATGCTTTCACGATCAGACGTTTTTGGGTTTATATAGTATGAGCATATATATAGATCTTTGTTGCCCTTCTGTTGTATTTTACACCATATAATCTCGCAGTCAGTGTCTAGTTCTGGAATTTCTGAGCTCAAGTATTTGTCATTTATGGCAATAAGGACACCTCCACCAGTTTTGGTGCCTTTTCTGTCTTTGCGATAGATGTTGTAGTTTGGTGGGAATATCTGACTGTTTGTAATGGTTGGGTCCAGCCATGTTTCAGTAGCAATGATGACGTCAGGCTTTGTACTGTCTACAAGGTTTTGTGTCTGATGTTGCTTGTTTTTGATTGACTGGCAGTTGACATTCAAGATTCTCAGGGGCATGAAAGGCTCTTTTCTTGTTGTTTTTTCCATTTGCTCTGGTGTTGACGAGTGGACAGGTTTTGGTATGTTTTGTTCACCACTTGTATTCATTAGTTCGTCCAGTAGGCTGAAGCTGTTACTTGTCTGAATGGCTGTTGATCCATAGCATAATGAGTGATAGTTTGGATTGTCACATATCATGCACTCCCATCTGATGACTACATTTTCATCTGATACAAGGCAACTGTATGTTTTGATGTGTACATCTTGGCAGCCTATGTTGTACCACTAATCACAAGTATCACATCTTATTGCTCTGTTATCCCATGTTACAGGCTGGTCATAAATTCCACATGGATAGATGGTGATGTCGTTGTGAGTTGGTCCAGGGTTGGGGTTGATGTCATTAGTATTTGTAAGTAATATGAGTGTCAGGTTTGAATGGTTTGGAGTCTTTTTCTTCTTTCTTTGACAGTTTGCATTAGAGCGTGTGTTATGATGTTACAGTTGGTATCATTTTCACTTTCATTAGAGCGTGTGTTATGATGTTACAGTTGGTATCATTTTCACTTTCATTAGAGCGTGTGTTATGATGTTACAGTTGGTATCATTTTCACTTTCATTAGAGCGTGTGTTATGATGTTACAGTTGGTATCATTTTCACTTTCATTAGAGCGTGTGTTATGATGTTACAGTTGGTATCATTTTCACTTTCATTAGAGCGTGTGTTATGATGTTACAGTTGGTATCATTTTCACTTTCATTAGAGCGTGTGTTATGATGTTACAGTTGGTATCATTTTCACTTTCATTAGAGCGTGTGTTATGATGTTACAGTTGGTATCATTTTCACTTTCATTAGAGCGTGTGTTATGATGTTACAGTTGGTATCATTTTCACTTTCATTAGAGCGTGTGTTATGATGTTACAGTTGGTATCATTTTCACTTTCATTAGAGCGTGTGTTATGATGTTACAGTTGGTATCATTTTCACTTTCATTAGAGCGTGTGTTATGATGTTACAGTTGGTATCATTTTCACTTTCATTAGAGCGTGTGTTATGATGTTACAGTTGGTATCATTTTCACTTTCATTAGAGCGTGTGTTATGATGTTACAGTTGGTATCATTTTCACTTTCATTAGAGCGTGTGTTATGATGTTACAGTTGGTATCATTTTCACTTTCATTAGAGCGTGTGTTATGATGTTACAGTTGGTATCATTTTCACTTTCATTAGAGCGTGTGTTATGATGTTACAGTTGGTATCATTTTCACTTTCATTAGAGCGTGTGTTATGATGTTACAGTTGGTATCATTTTCACTTTCATTAGAGCGTGTGTTATGATGTTACAGTTGGTATCATTTTCACTTGCATTAGAGCGTGTGTTATGATGTTACAGTTGGTATCATTTTCACTTTCATTAGAGCGTGTGTTATGATGTTACAGTTGGTATCATTTTCACTTTCATTAGAGCGTGTGTTATGATGTTACAGTTGGTATCATTTTCACTTTCATTAGAGCGTGTGTTATGATGTTACAGTTGGTATCATTTTCACTTGCATTAGAGCGTGTGTTATGATGTTACAGTTGGTATCATTTTCACTTTCATTAGAGCGTGTGTTATGATGTTACAGTTGGTATCATTTTCACTTGCATTAGAGCGTGTGTTATGATGTTACAGTTGGTATCATTTTCACTTTCATTAGAGCGTGTGTTATGATGTTACAGTTGGTATCATTTTCACTTGCATTAGAGCGTGTGTTATGATGTTACAGTTGGTATCATTTTCACTTTCATTAGAGCGTGTGTTATGATGTTACAGTTGGTATCATTTTCACTTTCATTATAGCGTGTGTTATGATGTTACAGTTGGTATCATTTTCACTTTCATTAGAGCGTGTGTTATGATGTTACAGTTGGTATCATTTTCACTTTCATTAGAGCGTGTGTTATGATGTTACAGTTGGTATCATTTTCACTTGCATTAGAGCGTGTGTTATGATGTTACAGTTGGTATCATTTTCACTTTCATTAGAGCGTGTGTTATGATGTTACAGTTGGTATCATTTTCACTTTCATTAGAGCGTGTGTTATGATGTTACAGTTGGTATCATTTTCACTTGCATTAGAGCGTGTGTTATGATGTTACAGTTGGTATCATTTTCACTTTCATTAGAGCGTGTGTTATGATGTTACAGTTGGTATCATTTTCACTTTCATTAGAGCGTGTGTTATGATGTTACAGTTGGTATCATTTTCACTTGCATTAGAGCGTGTGTTATGATGTTACAGTTGGTATCATTTTCACTTTCATTAGAGCGTGTGTTATGATGTTACAGTTGGTATCATTTTCACTTTCATTAGAGCGTGTGTTATGATGTTACAGTTGGTATCATTTTCACTTGCATTAGAGCGTGTGTTATGATGTTACAGTTGGTATCATTTTCACTTTCATTAGAGCGTGTGTTATGATGTTACAGTTGGTATCATTTTCACTTTCATTAGAGCGTGTGTTATGATGTTACAGTTGGTATCATTTTCACTTGCATTAGAGCGTGTGTTATGATGTTACAGTTGGTATCATTTTCACTTTCATTAGAGCGTGTGTTATGATGTTACAGTTGGTATCATTTTCACTTTCATTAGAGCGTGTGTTATGATGTTACAGTTGGTATCATTTTCACTTGCATTAGAGCGTGTGTTATGATGTTACAGTTGGTATCATTTTCACTTTCATTAGAGCGTGTGTTATGATGTTACAGTTGGTATCATTTTCACTTTCATTAGAGCGTGTGTTATGATGTTACAGTTGGTATCATTTTCACTTGCATTAGAGCGTGTGCTATGATGTTACAGTTGGTATCATTTTCACTTTCATTAGAGCGTGTGTTATGATGTTACAGTTGGTATCATTTTCACTTTCATTAGAGCGTGTGTTATGATGTTACAGTTGGTATCATTTTCACTTGCATTAGAGCGTGTGTTATGATGTTACAGTTGGTATCATTTTCACTTTCATTAGAGCGTGTGTTATGATGTTACAGTTGGTATCATTTTCACTTGCATTAGAGCGTGTGTTATGATGTTACAGTTGGTATCATTTTCACTTTTATTAGAGCGTGTGTTATGATGTTACAGTTGGAATCATTTTCACTTGCATTAGAGCGTGTGTTATGATGTTACAGTTGGTATCATTTTCACTTTCATTAGAGCGTGTGTTATGATGTTACAGTTGGTATCATTTTCACTTTCATTAGAGCGTGTGTTATGATGTTACAGTTGGTATCATTTTCACTTTCATTAGAGCGTGTGTTATGATGTTACAGTTGGTATCATTTTCACTTTCATTAGAGCGTGTGTTATGATGTTACAGTTGGTATCATTTTCACTTTCATTAGAGCGTGTGTTATGATGTTACAGTTGGTATCATTTTCACTTGCATTAGAGCGTGTGTTATGATGTTACAGTTGGTATCATTTTCACTTTCATTAGAGCGTGTGTTATGATGTTACAGTTGGTATCATTTTCACTTGCATTAGAGCGTGTTTTATGATGTTACAGTTGGTATCATTTTCACTTTCATTAGAGCGTGTGTTATGATGTTACAGTTGGTATCATTTTCACTTGCATTAGAGCGTGTGTTATGATGTTACAGTTGGTATCATTTTCACTTTCATTAGAGCGTGTGTTATGATGTTACAGTTGGTATCATTTTCACTTTCATTAGAGCGTGTGTTATGATGTTACAGTTGGTATCATTTTCACTTTCATTAGAGCGTGTGTTATGATGTTACAGTTGGTATCATTTTCACTTTCATTAGAGCGTGTGTTATGAAGTTACAGTTGGTATCATTTTCACTTTCATTAGAGCGTGTGTTATGATGTTACAGTTGGTATCATTTTCACTTTCATTAGAGCGTGTGTTATGATGTTACAGTTGGAATCATTTTCACTTTCATTAGAGCGTGTGTTATGATGTTACAGTTGGTATCATTTTCACTTTCATTAGAGCGTGTGTTATGATGTTGCAGTTGGTATCATTTTCACTTTCATTAGAGCGTGTGTTATGATGTTACAGTTGGTATCATTTTCACTTTCATTAGAGCGTGTGTTATGATGTTACAGTTGGTATCATTTTCACTTTCATTAGAGCGTGTGTTATGATGTTACAGTTGGTATCATTTTCACTTTCATTAGAGCGTGTGTTATGATGTTACAGTTGGTATCATTTTCACTTTCATTAGAGCGTGTGTTATGATGTTACAGTTGGTATCATTTTCACTTTCATTAGAGCGTGTGTTATGATGTTACAGTTGGTATCATTTTCACTTGCATTAGAGCGTGTGTTATGATGTTACAGTTGGTATCATTTTCACTTTCATTAGAGCGTGTGTTATGATGTTACAGTTGGTATCATTTTCACTTTCATTAGAGCGTGTGTTATGATGTTACAGTTGGTATCATTTTCACTTTCATTAGAGCGTGTGTTATGATGTTACAGTTGGTATCATTTTCACTTGCATTAGAGCGTGTGTTATGATGTTACAGTTGGTATCATTTTCACTTTCATTAGAGCGTGTGTTATGATGTTACAGTTGGTATCATTTTCACTTTCATTAGAGCGTGTGTTATGATGTTACAGTTGGTATCATTTTCACTTTCATTAGAGCGTGTGTTATGATGTTACAGTTGGTATCATTTTCACTTGCATTAGAGCGTGTGTTATGATGTTACAGTTGGTATCATTTTCACTTTCACTTTCCTTTAGAGCGTGTGTTATGATGTTACAGTTGGTATCATTTTCACTTTCATTAGAGCGTGTGTTATGATGTTACAGTTGGTATCATTTTCACTTGCATTAGCGCGTGTGTTATGATGTTACAGTTGGTATCATTTTCACTTTCATTAGAGCGTGTGTTATGATGTTACAGTTGGTATCATTTTCACTTGCATTAGAGCGTGTGCTATGATGTTACAGTTGGTATCATTTTCACTTTCATTAGAGCGTGTGTTATGATGTTACAGTTGGTATCATTTTCACTTTCATTAGAGCGTGTGTTATGATGTTACAGTTGGTATCATTTTCACTTGCATTAGAGCGTGTGCTATGATGTTACAGTTGGTATCATTTTCACTTTCATTAGAGCGTGTGTTATGATGTTACAGTTGGTATCATTTTCACTTTCATTAGAGCGTGTGTTATGATGTTACAGTTGGTATCATTTTCACTTGCATTAGAGCGTGTGTTATGATGTTACAGTTGGTATCATTTTCACTTTCATTAGAGCGTGTGTTATGATGTTACAGTTGGTATCATTTTCACTTGCATTAGAGCGTGTGTTATGATGTTACAGTTGGTATCATTTTCACTTTCATTAGAGCGTGTGTTATGATGTTACAGTTGGTATCATTTTCACTTTCATTAGAGCGTGTGTTATGATGTTACAGTTGGTATCATTTTCACTTGCATTAGAGCGTGTGTTATGATGTTACAGTTGGTATCATTTTCACTTTCATTAGAGCGTGTGTTATGATGTTACAGTTGGTATCATTTTCACTTTCATTAGAGCGTGTGTTATGATGTTACAGTTGGTATCATTTTCACTTGCATTAGAGCGTGTGTTATGATGTTACAGTTGGTATCATTTTCACTTTCATTAGAGCGTGTGTTATGATGTTACAGTTGGTATCATTTCACTTGCATTAGAGCGTGTTTTAATGATGTTACAGTTGGTATCATTTTCACTTTCATTAGAGCGTGTGTTATGATGTTACAGTTGGTATCATTTTCACTTTCATTAGAGCGTGTGTTATGATGTTACAGTTGGTATCATTTTCACTTTCATTAGAGCGTGTGTTATGATGTTACAGTTGGTATCATTTTCACTTTCATTAGAGCGTGTGTTATGATGTTACAGTTGGTATCATTTTCACTTTCATTAGAGCGTGTGTTATGATGTTACAGTTGGTATCATTTTCACTTTCATTAGAGCGTGTGTTATGATGTTACAGTTGGTATCATTTTCACTTTCATTAGAGCGTGTGTTATGATGTTACAGTTGGTATCATTTTCACTTTCATTAGAGCGTGTGTTATGATGTTACAGTTGGTATCATTTTCACTTTCATTAGAGCGTGTGTTATGATGTTACAGTTGGTATCATTTTCACTTTCATTAGAGCGTGTGTTATGATGTTACAGTTGGTATCATTTTCACTTTCATTAGAGCGTGTGTTATGATGTTACAGTTGGTATCATTTTCACTTTCATTAGAGCGTGTGTTATGATGTTACAGTTGGTATCATTTTCACTTGCATTAGAGCGTGTGTTATGATGTTACAGTTGGTATCATTTTCACTTGCATTAGAGCGTGTGTTATGATGTTACAGTTGGTATCATTTTCACTTTCATTAGAGCGTGTGTTATGATGTTACAGTTGGTATCATTTTCACTTTCATTAGAGCGTGTGTTATGATGTTACAGTTGGTATCATTTTCACTTTCATTAGAGCGTGTGTTATGATGTTACAGTTGGTATCATTTTCACTTTCATTAGAGCGTGTGTTATGATGTTACAGTTGGTATCATTTTCACTTTCATTAGAGCGTGTGTTATGATGTTACAGTTGGTATCATTTTCACTTTCATTAGAGCGTGTGTTATGATGTTACAGTTGGTATCATTTTCACTTTCATTAGAGCGTGTGTTATGATGTTACAGTTGGTATCATTTTCACTTTCATTAGAGCGTGTGTTATGATGTTACAGTTGGTATCATTTTCACTTTCATTAGAGCGTGTGTTATGATGTTACAGTTGGTATCATTTTCACTTTCATTAGAGCGTGTGTTATGATGTTACAGTTGGTATCATTTTCACCTTCATTAGAGCGTGTGTTATGATGTTACAGTTGGTATCATTTTCACTTGCATTAGAGCGTGTGCTATGATGTTACAGTTGGTATCATTTTCACTTGCATTAGAGCGTGTGTTATGATGTTACAGTTGGTATCATTTTCACTTGCATTAGAGCGTGTGTTATGATGTTACAGTTGGTATCATTTTCACTTTCATTAGAGCGTGTGTTATGATGTTACAGTTGGTATCATTTTCACTTTCATTAGAGCGTGTGTTATGATGTTACAGTTGGTATCATTTTCACTTTCATTAGAGCGTGTGTTATGATGTTACAGTTGGTATCATTTTCACTTTCATTAGAGCGTGTGTTATGATGTTACAGTTGGTATCATTTTCACTTTCATTAGAGCGTGTGTTATGATGTTACAGTTGGTATCATTTTCACTTTCATTAGAGCGTGTGTTATGATGTTACAGTTGGTATCATTTTCACTTTCATTAGAGCGTGTGTTATGATGTTACAGTTGGTATCATTTTCACTTTCATTAGAGCGTGTGTTATGATGTTACAGTTGGTATCATTTTCACCTTCATTAGAGCGTGTGTTATGATGTTACAGTTGGTATCATTTTCACTTGCATTAGAGCGTGTGCTATGATGTTACAGTTGGTATCATTTTCACTTGCATTAGAGCGTGTGTTATGATGTTACAGTTGGTATCATTTTCACTTGCATTAGAGCGTGTGTTATGATGTTACAGTTGGTATCATTTTCACTTTCATTAGAGCGTGTGTTATGATGTTACAGTTGGTATCATTTTCACTTTCATTAGAGCGTGTGTTATGATGTTACAGTTGGTATCATTTTCACTTTCATTAGAGCGTGTGTTATGATGTTACAGTTGGTATCATTTTCACTTTCATTAGAGCATGTGTTATGATGTTACAGTTGGTATCATTTTCACTTTCATTAGAGCGTGTGTTATGATGTTACAGTTGGTATCATTTTCACTTTCATTAGAGCGTGTGTTATGATGTTACAGTTGGTATCATTTTCACTTTCATTAGAGCGTGTGTTATGATGTTACAGTTGGTATCATTTTCACTTTCATTAGAGCGTGTGTTATGATGTTACAGTTGGTATCATTTTCACTTTCATTAGAGCGTGTGTTATGATGTTACAGTTGGTATCATTTTCACTTGCATTAGAGCGTGTGTTATGATGTTACAGTTGGTATCATTTTCACTTTCATTAGAGCGTGTGTTATGATGTTACAGTTGGTATCATTTTCACTTTCATTAGAGCGTGTGTTATGATGTTACAGTTGGTATCATTTTCACTTTCATTAGAGCGTGTGTTATGATGTTACAGTTGGTATCATTTTCACTTTCATTAGAGCGTGTGTTATGATGTTACAGTTGGTATCATTTTCACTTTCATTAGAGCGTGTGTTATGATGTTACAGTTGGTATCATTTTCACTTTCATTAGAGCGTGTGTTATGATGTTACAGTTGGTATCATTTTCACTTTCATTAGAGCGTGTGTTATGATGTTACAGTTGGTATCATTTTCACTTTCATTAGAGCGTGTGTTATGATGTTACAGTTGGTATCATTTTCACTTTCATTAGAGCGTGTGTTATGATGTTACAGTTGGTATCATTTTCACTTTCATTAGAGCGTGTGTTATGATGTTACAGTTGGTATCATTTTCACTTTCATTAGAGCGTGTGTTATGATGTTACAGTTGGTATCATTTTCACTTTCATTAGAGCGTGTGTTATGATGTTACAGTTGGTATCATTTTCACTTTCATTAGAGCGTGTGTTATGATGTTACAGTTGGTATCATTTTCACTTTCTTCTATAGCCAGGGAGCAGACTGTTGCTTCTTTATTCTGGGTAAAACACAGTTTGTAAGTGTTTGACATAAGAATGATAAGAACGGATAGTAGGCGCATGTTGTCAGGTAGTTTGCCTGTTATATTTTTTTTAAGCTGTTTATATGTTTATTTCAGACGCTAGGCCAGTGTTGGTTGTCTGTTTTATCTTGGTGTTCTGTAGTAAAGATTGATAAGATAAACTAAACCCTTTACTACAGCTTCTGTGGCAACGGTCAAACCCTTTACTACAGCTTCTGTGGCAACGGTCAAACCCTTTACTACAGCTTCTGTGGCAACGGTCAAACCCTTTACTACAGCTTCTGTGGTAACGGTCAAACCCTTTACTACAGCTTCTGTGGTAACGGTCAAACCCTTTACTACAGCTTCTGTGGCAACGGTCAAACCTTTTACTACAGCTTCTGTGGTAACGGTCAAACCCTTTACTACAGCTTCTGTTGCAAAGGTCAAACCCTTTACTACAGCTTCTGTGGCAAAGGTCAAACCCTTTACTACAGCTTCTGTGGCAACGGTCAAACCCTTTACTACAGCTTCTGTGGCAACGGTCAAACCTTTTACTACAGCTTCTGTGGTAACGGTCAAACCCTTTACTACAGCTTCTGTGGTAACGGTCAAACCCTTTACTACAGCTTCTGTGGCAATGGTCAAACCCTTTACTACAGCTTCTGTGGTAACGGTCAAACCCTTTACTACAGCTTCTGTGGCAAAGGTCAAACCCTTTACTACAGCTTCTGTGGTAACGGTCAAACCCTTTACTACAGATTCTGTGGCAACGGTCAAACCCTTTACTACAGCTTCTGTGGCAACGGTCAAACCTTTTACTACAGCTTCTGTGGTAACGGTCAAACCCTTTACTACAGCTTCTGTGGCAAAGGTCAAACCCTTTACTACAGCTTCTGTGGTAACGGTCAAACCCTTTACTACAGCTTCTGTGGTAATGGTCAAACCCTTTACTACAGTTTCTGTGGCAAAGGTCAAACCCTTTACTACAGCTTCTGTGGTAACGGTCAAACCCTTTACTACAGCTTCTGTGGTAACGGTCAAACCCTTTACTACAGCTTCTGTGGCAAAGGTCAAACCCTTTACTACAGCTTCTGTGGTAACGGTCAAACCCTTTACTACAGCTTCTGTGGCAACGGTCAAACCCTTTACTACAGCTTCTGTGGCAACGGTCAAACCTTTTACTACAGCTTCTGTGGTAACGGTCAAACCCTTTACTACAGATTCTGTGGCAACGGTTAAACCCTTTACTACAGCTTCTGTGGCAACGGTCAAACCCTTTACTACAGCTTCTGTGGCAACGGTCGAACCCTTTACTACAGCTTCTGTGGTAACGGTCGAACCCTTTACTACAGCTTCTGTGGTAACAGTCAAACCCTTTACTACAGCTTCTGTGGTAACGGTCAAACCCTTTACTACAGCTTCTGTGGCAACGGTCTTCATTTCTCACTTCTCAGTAGCAGTCAGAATAGCAACAGCAGTTGATCGATTTTAATTCCTTTTAAGGCCAAGAATATATATTTATTATATTTTGTAAATAAAATAACGAAAACAACCGCTTGTACTCCTTACGATTACTTAGTACTTATTTTATTATTTTAAATGACGCCATGGTCGCCGGTGTGAAGCTGCTGTGAGTTTTTGTATGTGTGTGATGTCTGAGCCATTCATTATTTTCAGTCGATTATGTCTCTTTCGTACTATTCATTCACAGATTTAAAACCATTTTTAGTGAATGTCAGTTTTGTTGGTGAAGGAATCGAGTTATCCAATGAAAACCAAAGAACGATGCTGTCTCATTACACCAATACTAGTAATCAAACATGTACTAGCTTTTCATCTGTTCTCAGTTGTTATGTGCAAACCCTGAGATAATTTTCAACTTGTTGAAGGCGGGTAATTTCTGTTGGTAGGTCGAGACATTAATGCCACACTCCTTGCCTTTAAAAGACACCATGCAGCAGCTGCTAATTCGGAGCAGACGGGTTCGGACTAATCCTTGGAATTGGTGGACTGAAGCAAGGAAGCTATTTCCGATCATATTCATTTTACTTGTGGCAAATGAGCCTACAGTGTATGCTTCAATTACAACCAGATGTCACTGAGGTAGACCTATAGAATAATGTCATGCCTATAGCTGAAATACTTTTCATTTGAGGTTAATTAGACAATCAAACAAAAAAATAAACAAACAGAAGTTTTAATAGGACCATCAAAGAGCATTGTTGACAACTTTTTTTTTATCAAATAATTCCATTTTATCTTTGCTTGTATATATGTTATAGTCGGTTTTAAGAGCTTCATGTAGCTCATGTTATTTATTAAATGTATATAATGGGCTGACATGAAATAAAATTTACTTTACCTTAATTTCAGAGGAAAGATAAAAAGGCATATTTGATAACTGATATTTAATTATGTCATTATTTCTTTTGACATTTGTCCAAATTGCAATGTATTTAGGTAATTAATTACAAATTCTTTAGGGTACATTGTTCCTACAGTTGCATTATAGTTTGACTTGCATCTTATCTATCAGTACCAATATAATATGTGAAGATCACCACGAGTTTGATTCACACCTATAGGGATGTCATGAGTTTGATTCACACCTATAGGGATGTGTGAGGCTACAATACAACTGATGTCTAAAACAGTCAAACCTGTTTATAAAGGGCACTCAAGGCAACCTGAAAATGTGCCCATCATGAACGATTTCCCTTGTATGCATTATTCATTAATGGAAAGAATGAGGCTGCCCTTATTAATAGACAGGTTTGACTGAAGTTTTTGAGTTAGTTGTACCAAGTCTGTGGTTTATTTCTTGGTATATTTGTGGATACATTTTCCACTAAGGCAAGCATCCTTAAATATTGTGGAGTCTCAAAATAACTACAACCCAAGGCCATGTGATCCCAATTCAAATCCTTTAGACCTAAAAATATTTTGCTCTTTACTAAGTATATTAAAATGCATAAGTCTAGTATATCTGATATATTTCCTTACCATACTTTTACATGAAACCTTTACCATAAATTCTAGAACATTACATCATTGAAAATTACATTTGAAAGGACCATTCTTCCCAAAGTAACCAAAAAAACCCCCCTGAAATTATTAATAAATTCTACCAATGACTACCCACAGGGTCTCAGATTATCCTTAAATACATGTCTGGCTATGTGAGTCTAGAATACATGTATCACTAATTTTATAACAGAAATGATTCCTTCCAAAAGACTGGTTAATAATATGTTGAGGTCCACTAATATAGCATGTGTGCCAAGTGTGGTTCTAATCTGGTGAGTGGTTTGTAAGAAATAGATTGAAATGTTTAAGGTTAATGAATGCAAACAAGAAGAAGTGATGAATACAAAGTGATGACAATACCTGACATGGACCTAAGGTATAGGTGATCTAAAAACTGGCATGAGGTTTTAACAAGACACAAAGATCACTCATACTTTTAATGGCATTAAAAAGTATTTTATACAAAGATATTCAATATAATGATGACTAGGGGATTATAAGTTTGAACACATAGATAACATTCAAATACAGACAATTATCTAGTTAATACAGTATTTAAAGATAAAACTTTAGAATGCAATGTTTACCTTTGTCATACAAAAATGTAGGAATCTGAAGGCATCTAAATTAAAAAACAGTATTTTTCACAATTTTTACAAACCAGAAATCTGAAGGCACTTAGAAAAATATTGGTTACTGTAATGCAGAGTGCTACAAATGTCCCCCAAACGAACAATACAAGTACTTTAGCAAGAAATAATTAGAGTCCAGTTTTTGACTCTATCATGTCTATAATACTAAGTAACAAATTTCTCCCAAATCGGAGGATTTTGTATTTTGGTGGTCATTTTGGATTCAAAATGGCCACCATAGCAAACTGAAATGGTCACAATATGGTGCAGCATGTCTTACCCCCTGTAAATATCCATTTCCATTGAAATCTTTTCATTTTTGAATTTTTAACGATTTTTTTAATTTTTATATTGGCGGCCATTTTGAAAATTTTAAAAACAAAGAGCACAACTTTGAGTGATGATCTATTTTTGTGTCAAGTTTCAAAAGGATCCGCTGTTTGGAGTGAATTTAACATTTTTAGCACCTTGCTTACCATGGCAACGGCCGCCATTTAATTTTTTTTTAACCCCTCAAAAGCTGTCGCATGCTACAGTGGATATTCCTACAAAGTTTCATGAAGTTTGATGAAAGGAATCCAACATTTTTTTAAATCCCCCTTTTTTGTTTCCATGGCAACTGTGGCAAAGTTTGTCCAACCGATTCCAATTTTTTGGCTTATCTCGTTCCACTAGATGTGGATGTTGTTCCTATCAAGTTTCATCAGTGTCTGTTCGGCGAGTAACCTGTTATGATCATTTTTGTGTTTTTAAAATTTTTAGCATTTTGGCTGTTTCCATGGCAATGGCAGCCATTTTGAAAAAAATCAACACTTAAAGGCACAACTTCACATGGCATATGATATTCCTACAAGGTTTCATAAAGTTTGATCAAGGCATCTCCGAGAAACGTGCCGGACAAAATTGATGCAGACGAAGGAAGAATAATAATAATAAGAAACAGAGCAAAAACAATATGTCTCACAAACTTCGTTTGGGAGCCATAATAAGAATAATAAGAAAGGGAGCAAACACAATATGTCTCACATACTTTGTTTGGGGGAATCGTTTGGGGGACATACATGTAATAATAAACATAATTTTTCAAAACTTTTACAAAGCAGAAATCTGAAGGCACTTCGAAAATAATAAACATAATTTAACAATATGTACATAATTACATTTTATCCACAATACTGTACAGCTTGTTTTAAATTTTCAAAGATTTACATTTTTCCTAATTCTGCACATAAAATATAAATCACAAATTTTATAATACCGTATTTAGGGTTGCATAATGCGCACCACCTCTTGGCCTTGAAAATCTCCAGAAAAAAACGAGTTCGTGTCTATAATGCGCATGGACTTTTAAAAAAATCGCCGTCGGAAATGTAAGAATTAAATAAATAAATAAATAAATTCAATAAAGTTGCAAAATATTAATTGGGTTTTATTGGCGGACATGTGATTTCCCGGTCTGGGAAAGAATGAAACACATTGTTCCTGTTTATAATGCACACCCCTCCTACAAATTAAAGAATCTGGGCAAAATCTTGCGCATTATACAACCCTAAATATGGTATTCCTACTTTGCATGTTTTTATAAATTAAAAAAAAACATTTCCATCCCACAAATGTTTTAATTTCCAATTTATGAAAATATAAACTGCATACTAAGCATTTATAATAATTGATAGAGAGACAAGTTATTAATGACTTTCTTATGTAGTCTAAGGGACATTGTGGTCTAGTGGTACAATAGATTTATTATTTATCATGTCTAATATCTTTTAACCCATGAGCTATTGAGGTAAATATATATTGGAACTCGTGTTTCCTAATGCCATAAATTCAAGGTGCCACAACATTCTTGAACGATAATTGAAAGTGCCATAAAACAATCACTTAGTCAATCAATCACATGTGAGTAATCTACTTATTATGTATTCATGTTTGTACTTTGAGGAAAACCTCTCATAGCCATTTAAGACAGCAAATCTGGTTAAAAAATCACACGTCACAACCAATTACAAGCAAAAAAGAAACATCAAAAGCTATCATTTAATATATACACGGTAAACAAATATGGCAAGAGGCATATGACATTTAATAGCAAAAATAGACATTATATCATTATTCACTGAATAAAAATGCAATAGTTAAAAGACAAGAATTTTTCTATTGAGCCTATGTCGCTCACCTTTCATTCTACTCTGAGGAAACTTAATACAGAACCTTCCATAGCCTAAAGGTGCTCCCACCAAATTTCGGTTCATTTTGGCGAAGCAGTTTCAGAGGACAAACTGTTTAGAAATCGAACAATAAGAAACAAGAATTGCCTATGACGGCCATGTTTGTTAACGGATCAAAACGGAATGAGCAATTCCCATAGATGACCTTCCATAGATGCTTCCTACCAAGTTTCGGTCTAATTGGCCAAGCTGTGTCAGAGTAGAAGATTTTTAGAAATTGATCAATCAGAAAAAAAGAATTGTCTATGGTGGCCATGTTTGATAACAGATTGGGACAAAATGAGCAATCTTTATAAGAGGTCTTTCCATAGATGCTTCCTACCAAGTTTCAGATCATTTGGCCATGCGGTTTCAGAGGAGATTTTTAGAAATAGACCAATCAGAAACAAGAATCACCTGTGGTGGCCATGTTTGTTAATAGATCGGGACAGAATGAGCAATCTTTATAGAGGACCTTCCATAGATGCTTCCTAGCAAGTTTCGGTTCATTTGGCCATGTGGTTTCAGAGGAGAAGATTTTTAGAAATAGACCAATCAGAAACAAGAATCGCCTGTGGCAGCCATGTTTGTTAATGGAATTGGAACGAAATGAGTGCTCTTTATAGAGGACCGCCCATTGATGCTTCCTACCAAGTTTCGGATCATTTGGCCAAGCAATTTCAGAGGAGAAGAATTTAAAAAATCAGCCAATCAGAAACAAGAATCGCCTGTGGTGGCCATGTTTATTAATGGATCGGGACGGAATGAGCAATATTTATAGAGGACCTTCCATAGAAGCTTCCTACTAAGTTTCGGATCACTTGGCCAAGCTTACAGAAGAGAAGAATTTTTAAAATCAGCCATTAAAATCAGCCAATCAGAAACAAGAGTCGCCTGTGGCGGCCATGTTTGTTAACGGATCGGGACGAAATGAGCAATCTTTATAGAGGGCCTTCCATAGATGCTTCCTACCAAGTTTCAGTTCATTTGGCTGAGGGGTTTTAGAGGCATATTTATCTGTAATTCAATTCATAGTATCTATATTTAAATTAGAGTTATCTCCCTTTCCACACAAAAACAGATTTTTTTCTTAGAAAGCATACAATCATAAACATGAATTGCCTGTGGCAGCCATGTTTGTTAATGGATTGGGATGAAATTAGCAATCTTTATAGATGACCTTCCATAGATGCTTCCTACCAAGTTTCGGTTCATTTGGGTAAGCGGTTTCAGAGGAGAAGATTTTTAAAAATAGGCCAATCAGAAACAAGAATTGCCTGTGGTGGCCATGTTTGTTAATGGATCAGACAAAATGAGCAATCTTTATAGAGGACCTTCCATAGATGCTTCCTACCAAGTTTCAGTTCATATGGCTGAGGGGTTTCAGAGGAGAAGATTAAAATGTGAAAAGTTAACGGACGACAGACGACGGACACCAAGTGATGGTAAAAGCTCACCGTGCCTTTGGCAGGGGGAGCTAAAAAGGCATACCTACTAATATGTCATAGACAAGGCAGAATAAAATATAAATATTATACCATTCTTTATAGCTGCTAATGTCTATAAATACCACAACAATTCCCAGATCATAATATGTATAATAAAAATATATATGGTTATATAAAGGCAAAATGGCCAGAATTGAAAAAAAAACAGAAGCAAAACACAATTAAAAAGTGCAGATCTCCATTTCCCTGACCTATAGAGTTTAAAGAAGCATAAAGTGTACAAAAACATATGAAAGACTAATAAAAACATTAATTATACATTTTGAATGTTTGATAAATCTAACCTAAAATTGTCTACCCACTAATACTTTAATAACATTATGTATTAAATCATGTCAGGGTTAAATTTCAAATGACCAATCAGCACTAAGGCTTCTAAATCTATTGGTACTGAAAGAGCATAGTGGTTTTAATAAGGAGAACCTAGAGAGCTTCAACGATGGAATGGCTACCTGATATGACGTGATACAGATCTCTATTAAGTATCTAAATTGGTTTTTATGTGTTGCTGTCGCTAAATTACAATTAATTAGTCAGATTATCATTAAATGATCCAATTCTTGGTGAAGGGTATACATAGAGTTTCATGGTAATTCTTGGTGAAGGGTATATGTAGAGTTCCATGCTACCATTTTAAGCATGGCTTGTATTTTGTTTACAGTGTTATTAAAAGTAGGTGAAACAAAATGAATACCAGTTAGCAACAAATAAAAATTTCATGTTTCTTTTGTAAAATAATGTATCCTCTGTCTCCTGCCAATGCTTAAATCTTTTCATTTTAAAAAGGGAGGATAAGGCTAGACAATGGTTAAATAAGTCCTAATGAACTGCTTGCTACATATGAAAAAAATTACATAATTGTTTAACATTTCAAATTGTTTTCCCCCTTAACACTAAACTTTAATCTCAGTTTCTATAATATTTTGCACCATTTCTTGTAAGAAAACATCTGAATTCTTGCAGAAAATATTACCAGGAAGACAATGAAATACAATACAACTTAGATGTGTCAAAGACAAAGTCCATTTAATTAAAAATGATGTTGTTGAATCTTTAAAAAAGAATCTTTGGCAATACACAAATTAATGATATCCCTTGTGGGGTTACGTCAGTGTTCATATTTAAAATTTTTGACAGACCAATCAGCAATGAGCCTACTAAATATTTAGTTATTGTAACCTAGTACATGCAAAAAGCTGTTATCCGAATGGTCAGAATATTTAACAGTCTTACATATGAATGGACGGTCAAAGATGAATGACAGATTACATGACGACACCCTAAACAGGATGCGTATCGCCAAAGAATTTAAATATGCAACAAACATGTAATATTAACATTGATTCAAAGGGAGACTGCCATGTTAGTTCAAATTAACCAAGTATGCACGTTATCCGGTCAACTGTAGCTAAACATTATAGTCCATTTGATTTCTATAAATGTTCAGAAAAGAAAATCTTAAAAATAGTTTTCAATTTTTTTCCCCTAGATGTATATTAATATATGATATATATCAACTCTGACAATTATTTTCAAATTTTTGGTTCAGTATTAAAAAAAGTTACCCATTAGGTCTCTATGTTAATTATATTTTTCTGAAGTGTTTTGATGACTCAAAGTATAAATATAGTCCTTTCATGATATAGTCTGTTTGACTCAATGTCTCAATACAGATTTTTACACTGTACTTTCGTCTTGAAATAAAATTTGATACAAGATGTATCAGGAAGACAAATGAACAGCTTATATAAATGTCTTATGAATGTTATTATGTATAAAATTAAATTTCCTCTTTAAATATCAACTTTTTTTTTTAAATTTTAAGGACTTGCTTCTAAGAGTTTTATTATTATCATTAATTCAGATAAAATTTATTCCTTTATGCATACAAGACAGTTATAATTAAATATCAGAATATGTCATTTGCAAATAGTTTTTTTTATATCACAATTCAAAGTCTTACCATAAATTTCAATACAAGATCTTATAAATTTACACATTAATCAAATATTCAAGTAATTATTGAAATCGGCTGAAAAAATATGAACTCCTAAAATAAAATTAAACGTGCTGCTCACCTTTCATTCTGCTTTGAGGAAATTTAATACAGAACCTTCCCACCAAATATCGGTTCATTTTGGCAAAGCAGTTTCAGATAAGAAGATTTTTAGAAATTGACCAATCTAAAACAGGAATTGCCTGTGGCAGCCATGTTTGTAAATGGATCAAAATGAAATGAGTAATCTCTATAGAGGATCTTCCATAGATGCCTCTTACCAAGTTTCAGATCATTTGGCCAAGCGGCTTCAGAGGAAAAGCTGTTTTAGAAATTGACCAATAAGAAACAAGACTTGCCTGTGGCAGCCATATTTGTTAATTGATAGGGACGAAATGAGTAATCTTTACAGAGGACCTCCATAGATGCATCCTACCAAGCTTCGGTTCATTTGGCCAAGCAGTTTCAGAGAAGATTTTTAGAAATCGACCAATCAGAAACAAGAATTGCCTGTGGTGGCCATGTTTGTTAATGGATAGGGACGAAATGAGTAATCGTTATAGAGGACCTCCCATAGATGCATCCTACAAAGTTTCGGTACATTTGGCCAAGCAGTTTCAGAGGAGAAGATTTAAAAAAATAGGCCAATCAGAAACAAAAACTGCCTGTGGCGGCCATGTTTGTTAACGGATCAGAACGACATAAGCAATTGCAACAGAGGACTTTCCATAGATACTTCCTGCCAAGTTTTGGTACATTTGGCCAACCAGTTTCAGAGGAGAAGAATTTTTTAAAATCAGCCAATCAGAAACAAGAATCGCCTGTGGTGGCCATGTTTGTTAACGGATCGGGACGGAATGAGCACTCTTTATAAAAGACCTTCCATAGATGCTTCCTACCAAGTTTCGGTTCATTTGGCCAAACGGTTACAGAAGAGAGGAATTTTTAAATTCAGGAAAAAGAGATGAAATAATAAAGAAATTTTATTGAAAATAAATAAGTACTCAGATAGGGGGTGGTAATTCTGTGCCACGAGTGCCTTTGCTAACAACAATTAAAAAAGTCACTTTTATTGTCCCACATACATTGTACATGTTAAATGTGTATTGTGACATTTTAGCAAATTTAGATTAAAACGTAAAAACTTCAAAAATTTATTACACAGTGTTTTATTTTTTTAAATCTTTTAAAAATTTGTGAATCTATGGCAATTTAAATCATAAATATGAGAATAAAAGTGTATTTGTTTTCTAAATATGCAAAGGCACGATCATTCTCCATGTTTGTTTTGTCAATATTTACAAACGGAAGTAAATGAAGTCACTAATGCGCATACACGCTAATATCTGACATTTGATTGGTTTTCTGAACCAGACAGCAGCTGATAGAGTTTTCCCATTAAGCGTGTTCAATCCCTCATCCACCGATAGTGCCGATAGAGGGCCCAATATTATTCGAGTTGTGCTTAATGCAGGAAACTATAGTACATTAGGATACCAGTCTATACATCCGGTTGCATATTTTTATAAATAATTTTAAAGAAACAAACTTAAAATCCTTATTTTACATTTACCGCAACTGATGCCTTGTTTTAAGTACGTCTAAAGGAAACAGTTACGACAGAAATCAGGATCGCGGGAGAATCTCTTAATTTTAGATGTTTGAATACATTTAATAAAGATTACAGCTCAAATAATAATTTTCCATGACTATTCAAGGACGTTTCGATAAAATACAGCTTTCCATTACTTTTAAAGGCCTTTATTTTACAAAATAAAAATCCATGACTTTTCCAGGATTCCATGACCCGTATCCTCGTGTGATGGGTTTTAGTACTATTATCGATTTTCCGATATAGCGATTAACAGTGGTAACCCTTCATTCATATGATGATTGGAATTTTCAAAGAATGGCTAGTTAAATATTTCTTTGTACATCAGATTGTATTAAAAGCCATTCTTGTATTTTAATATACTCTCGATTATCTGGCAACTTTTGCTGTCAGTAAAATGACGTCATATGTTTTCGGATGAAGTAAAAAACAAGGCCGATATACGGGATCAGACAGGGAACGAATATAAAATATGGAAATGGCTGGTTTTAAAATTTCATGGTTCTGGCCATCTACAAATTATACTACATCTAAATAAAATAGCAGAATGTTTGAAAATGACCACTTTCAAAATTGTGTTTACTTTTGATGTTTTTTTTAGTGCTGAAACCACATGCACTGCAAGGAGACATGTACATTTGTATTTTATATAAGAAACAGGCACATTTAAGTCAACTCTTTTGTTTACAAGTACGATCAGTGACCCCCATGACAGTCACATGACAGGAAGAGCCGGTGTCTGAGAGGCAGACGACATAGTTCGATTTTATATAGCCCTTCTGGATTTTTTTTCAGCTACTTTATAAATGAAGTAAATTTTTAGCATTACAAAAAGTATGGTTAAGTAGGTAGGTTCACTATTTTTGGTACTTACGTCTTTAAAAGCAACCTTGAACATTTTTGACAGATGTCACGTTGGAGTCCTGTTTACGTTCCAGAAATAGAAACCAGAAGACACGTCAAAAATAACGCGTGCACTGTGGAAATCAAAATAAAATGGATGATACGAAAACATATGACATACAAAAACATATACCGGGACGATACAAACCATGGATTTAATTCTGATCATTCCATGTTTAACTTGTCATCTTTTATAACTATCTTTATCATATCTTTCAACTTCTGATATCTGATGGGAGGAAGGTCTTCTTTAGAGGCTAGATATTCCTGCTTTAATTTGTTCAACCTGTTGTGAGCTCGCAAAAATTTGTTTTCATACACACTTATCATGTGTTCCTTGTAGTGATTATCGTCTTCTATTTCTTTCTTGTGCATATCAGAAAGATCTGTAAAAGGAGAAAATTAAAACATACAAAATACTTTTGTTTTATCCTGGGAGACATTGTCTTTTATATATGTAGCTAGGGAATCAATTAATTTCATACAAATGTACATAAAAATAAATAGTCAAACCTGTATTAAAATGTCACCTTTGGGACAAAGACTAGAGGCTCCCCGGAGCCTGTAATCGCTCACCTGGCTCAAATTGGCCGTGTGGTTTTAGAGAATAGTATTATTTACCAATGTATGAGTGGATGATGGACAGATGACAGATGCTAAGCGATGGCAACAGCTGATGGGAGTTAGTTTACACAGGTGTTTTTCCATGGAATCCTATGTACGCTTTGGACCAATGGGTCTTGGACCCCATCAGGCCTCTAGATTAACATATTTTTCAACTTGTCCCTTCGGACAACTAACTAAAAAAAGTACTTGTCCGACTCAATCTTTTAGTTGTCCGAAAAAATTAATAAAAATTACAACTAGAGGCTCCCAAGAGCCTGTATAGCTCACCTGGGTATAATAACAACATCAGTCAATAAAACTTGATAACTTCGGTGAAAAAAATTAACAAATGTAGCCTTCGTCATTACAGACCCCTTCTACAAAAAAATTTGGGCAGGGGTTCCCCCTTTAATGTAAGTTATCAAAATTGCTGTAAAAAAACATATATGTGAATGATTCTCAAAATTTAGCTTTTCCTACTTCACATTTTGTAATAGAGTTGCTTCCCTTTGATTATTTGAGTAATCAAAGGCAGTGAGTCAACAAAAAAATGCATTTCAAGAGGAATAACTCTTCACACAGTTGTCGCACATTTTTAACTGTGGGTAAATTTTTTGTAGATCTTGACATGCTGAACATTTTTGCAGTTTAAACTTTCCCTCTATCTCTAATAGTTTTTGAGATATAAGATGATAGTATTAAAATTGAGAACATTTTGATGAAAAAAGGGCAATAACTCCAAAATGGGTAAAGGGATTTACTTCAAAATTGCAGGGTAGAAAGATCTTGACATGCTGCAAATTTGTGCAATTTAAACTTAACCTTTATCTCTTATAGTTTTTGAAATATAAGACGAAAAGTATAAATTTTTTTTTTTTAATTTGATGAAAAAAAGGGCAAGAACTCCAAGATGGGTAATCATATTTACTTCAAAATTGCAGGGTAGGTAGATATCGACATGGTGCACATTTTTGCAACTTAAACTTAACATCTATCTCTTATAGTTTTTGAAATATAACACGAAAAGTATTAAAATTAAAAAAAAAAATTGATCGAAGACCCGAACCGCCGAACACATTTTTGGAAGAGAACCATCCAATGACTATTTCATCGAAATTTTGTTCTTATTGAGCAAATGGTTTCAGACAAGAAGATGTTTATGGGAATTTCCCATAGGGTCCTATGTTAAATTAAGTTCGGCTGTGGTCGCCATCTTCGTCGGTGTTCTGAAATGCGGGACACAATTTTGGAAGAGGACAACCCAAGAATCATTTCAGCAAAGTTTGGTTGAGATTGGCTAAATAGTTTCAGAGGAGAAGATTTTTTCTTAATTTCATCCCCCCTTTTTTCTAATTTGCATAATCGGTCAAAATAGGCAAAAGTTCAAAGTTCATAAAAAATCTCTTAATATATGTTAAAAAGTTCATCATTATGCTTATACAGTTCAAATTTGGGCACTTTCTGGCTTAAAATAGAGCAGTTTTGGCCATTTGAAGAAATTTCTATTTTTAGTAATGGCGGCCATCTTGGATACAAGACGGTGCTGACGGACACAATTTTGAAAGGGGACCATCAAGGATCATTTCAGCAAAGTTTGGTTGAGATTGGCTCAGTAGTTTCAGAGGAGAAGATTTTTTTTTAAATTTCATCCCCCCTTTTTTCTAATTTGCATAATCGGTCAAAATAGGCAAAAGTTCAAAGTTCATAAAAAATCCCGTAATATATGTTAAAAAGCTCATCATTATGCTTATACGGTTCAAATTTGGGCACTTTCTGGCTTAAAATAGAGCAGTTTTGGCCATTTGAAGAAATTTCTATTTTTAGTCATGGTGGCTATCATGGATACAGGACGGCACTGACGGACACAATTTTGAAAGGGGGCCACCCGAGGATCATTTCAGCAAAGTTTGGTTGAGATTGGCACAGTAGTTTCAGAGGAGAAGATTTTTTTTTAATTTCATCCCCCCTTTTTTCTAATTTGCATAATCGGTCAAAATAGGCAAAAGTTCAAAGTTCATAAAAATCCTGTAATAAATGTTAAAAAGCTCATCATTATGTTTATACAGTTAAAATTTGGGCACTTTCTGGCTTAAAATAGAGCAGTTTTGGCCATTTGAAGAAATTTCTGTTTATAGTAATGGCGGCCATCTTGGATACAGGACGGCGCTGACGGACACAATTTTGAAAGGGGACCACCCAAGGATCATTTCAGCAAAGTTTGGTTGAGATTGGCTCAGTAGTTTCAGAGGAGAAGAAATTTTTTAAATTTCATCCCCCCTTTTTTCTAATTTGCATAATCGGTCAAAATAGGCAAAAGTTCAAAGTTCATAAAAAATCCCGTAATATATGTTAAAAAGCTCATCATTATGCTTATACAGTTCAAATTTGGGCACTTTCTGGCTTAAAATAGAGCAGTTTTGGCCATTTGAAGAAATTTCTATTTTTAGTAATGGTGGCCATCTTGGATACAAAACGGCGCTGACGTACACAATTTTGAAAGGGGACCAGCCAAGGATCATCTCTGCAAAGTTTGGTTGAGATTGGCTCAGTAGTTTCAGAGGAGAAGATTTTTTTTTAATTTCATCCCCCCTTTTTTCTAATTTGCATAATCGGTCAAAATAGGCAAAAGTTCTAAGTTCATAAAAAATCCTGTAATATATGTTAAAAAGCTCATCATTATGCTTCTACAGTTCAAATTTGGGCACTTTCTGGCTTAAAATAGAGCAGTTTTGGCCATTTGAAGAAATTTCTATTTTTAGTAATGGCGGCCATTTTGGATACAAGACGGTGCTGACGGACACAATTTTGAAAGGGGACCACCCAAGGATCATTTCAGCAAAGTTTGGTTGAGATTGGCACAGTAATTTCAGAGGAGAAGATTTTTTTTTAATTTCATCCCCCCTTTTTTCTAATTTGCATAATCGGTCAAAATAGGCAAAAGTTCAAAGTTCATAAAAAATCCCTTAATATATTTTAAAAAGTTCATCATTATGCTTATACAGTTCAAATTTGGGCACTTTCTGGCTTAAAATAGAGCAGTTTTGGGCATTTGAAGAAATTTCTATTTTTAGTCATGGCGGCCATCTTGGATACAGGACGGCACTGACGTACACAATTTTGAAAGGGGACCACCCAAGGATCATCTCTGCAAAGTTTGGTTGAGATTGGCTCAGTAATTTCAGAGGAGAAGATTTTTTTCTAATTTGCATAATCGGTCAAAATAGGCAAAAGTTCAAAGTTCATAAAAAATCCCTTAATATATGTTAAAAAGCTCATCATTATGCTTATACAGTTCAAATTTGGGCACTTTCTGGCTTAAAATAGAGCAGTTTTGGCCATTTGAAGAAATTTCTATTTTTAGTCATGGTGGCCATCTTGGATACAGGACGGCACTGACGGACACAATTTTGAAAGGGGGCCACCCGAGGATCATTTCAGCAAAGTTTGGTTGAGATTGGCACAGTAGTTTCAGAGGAGAAGATTTTTTTTTAATTTCATCCCCCCTTTTTTCTAATTTGCATAATCGGTCAAAATAGGCAAAAGTTCAAAGTTCATAAAAATCCTGTAATAAATGTTAAAAAGCTCATCATTATGTTTATACAGTTCAAATTTGGGCACTTTCTGGCTTAAAATAGAGCAGTATTGGCCATTTGAAGAAATTTCTATTTATAGTAATGGCGGCCATCTTGGATACAGGACGGCGCTGACGGACACAATTTTGAAAGGGGACCACCCAAGGATCATTTCAGCAAAGTTTGGTTGAGATTGGCTCAGTAGTTTCAGAGGAGAAGAAATTTTTTAAATTTCATCCCCCCTTTTTTCTAATTTGCATAATCGGTCAAAATAGGCAAAAGTTCAAAGTTCATAAAAAATCCCGTAATATATGTTAAAAAGCTCATCATTATGCTTATACAGTTCAAATTTGGGCACTTTCTGGCTTAAAATAGAGCAGTTTTGGCCATTTGAAGAAATTTCTATTTTTAGTAATGGCGGCCATCTTGGATACAGAACGGCGCTGACGTACACAATTTTGAAAGGGGACCACCCAAGGATCATCTCTGCAAAGTTTGGTTGAGATTGGCTCAGTAGTTTCAGAGGAGAAGATTTTTTTTTAATTTCATCCCCCCTTTTTTCTAATTTGCATAATCGGTCAAAATAGGCAAAAGTTCTAAGTTCATAAAAAATCCTGTAATATATGTTAAAAAGCTCATCATTATGCTTCTACAGTTCAAATTTGGGCACTTTCTGGCTTAAAATAGAGCAGTTTTGGCCATTTGAAGAAATTTCTATTTTTAGTAATGGCGGCCATCTTGGATACAAGACGGTGCTGACGGACACAATTTTGAAAGGGGACCACCCAAGGATCATTTCAGCAAAGTTTGGTTGAGATTGGCACAGTAATTTCAGAGGAGAAGATTTTTTTTTAATTTCATCCCCCCTTTTTTCTAATTTGCATAATCGGTCAAAATAGGCAAAAGTTCAAAGTTCATAAAAAATCCCTTAATATATGTTAAAAAGTTCATCATTATGCTTATACAGTTCAAATTTGGGCACTTTCTGGCTTAAAATAGAGCAGTTTTGGCCATTTGAAGAAATTTCTATTTTTAGTCATGGCGGCCATCTTGGATACAGGACGGCACTGACGTACACAATTTTGAAAGGGGACCACCCAAGGATCATCTCTGCAAAGTTTGGTTGAGATTGGCTCAGTAATTTCAGAGGAGAAGATTTTTTTCTAATTTGCATAATCGGTCAAAATAGGCAAAAGTTCAAAGTTCATAAAAAATCCCATAATATATGTTAAAAAGCTCATCATTATGCTTATACAGTTCAAATTTGGGCACTTTCTGGCTTAAAATAGAGCAGTTTTGGCCATTTGAAGAAATTTCTATTTTTAGTCATGGTGGCCATCTTGGATACAGAACGGTGCTGACTGACACAATTTTGAAAGGGGACCACCCAAGGATCATTTCAGCAAAGTTTGGTTGAGATTGGCTCAGTAGTTTCAGAGGAGAAGATTTTTTTTTAAATTTCATCCCCCCTTTTTTCTAGTTTGCATAATCGGTCAAAATAGGCAAAAGTTCAAAGTTCATAAAAAATCCCGTAATATATGTTAAAAAGCTCATCATTATGCTTATACAGTTCAAATTTGGGCACTTTCTGGCTTAAAATAGAGCAGTTTTGGCCATTTGAAGAAATTTCTATTTATAGTAATGGCGGCCATCTTGGATACAGGACGGCGCTGACGGACACAATTTTGAAAGGGGACCACCCAAGGATCATTTCAGCAAAGTTTGGTTGAGATTGGCTCAGTAGTTTCAGAGGAGAAGAAATTTTTTAAATTTCATCCCCCCTTTTTTCTAATTTGCATAATCGGTCAAAATAGGCAAAAGTTCAAAGTTCATAAAAAATCCCGTAATATATGTTAAAAAGCTCATCATTATGCTTCTACAGTTCAAATTTGGGCACTTTCTGGCTTAAAATAGAGCAGTTTTGGCCATTTGAAGAAATTTCTATTTTTAGTAATGGCGGCCATCTTGGATACAAGACGGTGCTGACGGACACAATTTTGAAAGGGGACCACCCAAGGATCATTTCAGCAAAGTTTGGTTGAGATTGGCACAGTAATTTCAGAGGAGAAGATTTTTTTTAAATTTCATCCCCCCTTTTTTCTAATTTGCATAATCGGTCAAAATAGGCAAAAGTTCAAAGTTCATAAAAAATCCCTTAATATATGTTAAAAAGTTCATCATTATGCTTATACAGTTCAAATTTGGGCACTTTCTGGCTTAAAATAGAGCAGTTTTGGGCATTTGAAGAAATTTCTATTTTTAGTCATGGCGGCCATCTTGGATACAGGACGGCACTGACGTACACAATTTTGAAAGGGGACCACCCAAGGATCATCTCTGCAAAGTTTGGTTGAGATTGGCTCAGTAATTTCAGAGGAGAAGATTTTTTTCTAATTTGCATAATCTGTCAAAATAGGCAAAAGTTCAAAGTTCATAAAAAATCCCGTAATAAATGTTAAAAAGCTCATCATTATGCTTATACAGTTCAAATTTGGGCACTTTCTGGCTTAAAATAGAGCAGTTTTGGCCATTTGAAAAAAATTCTATTTTTAGTAATGGCGGCCATCTTGGATTCAGGACGGCGCTGACGGAAACAAATTTGAAAGGGGACCACCCAAGGATCATTTCAGCAAAGTTTGGTTGAGATTGGCACAGTAATTTCAGAGGAGAAGATTTTTTTTTAATTTCATCCCCCCTTTTTTCTAATTTGCATAATCGGTCAAAATAGGCAAAAGTTCAAAGTTCATAAAAAATCTCTTAATATATGTTAAAAAGTTCATCATTATGCTTATACAGTTCAAATTTGGGCACTTTCTGGCTTAAAATAGAGCAGTTTTGGCCATTTGAAGAAATTTCTATTTTTAGTAATGGCGGCCATCTTGGATACAAGACGGTGCTGACGGACACAATTTTGAAAGGGGACCATCAAGGATCATTTCAGCAAAGTTTGGTTGAGATTGGCTCAGTAGTTTCAGAGGAGAAGATTTTTTTTTAAATTTCATCCCCCCTTTTTTCTAATTTGCATAATCGGTCAAAATAGGCAAAAGTTCAAAGTTCATAAAAAATCCCTTAATATATGTTAAAAAGCTCATCATTATGCTTATACAGTTCAAATTTGGGCACTTTCTGGCTTAAAATAGAGCAGTTTTGGCCATTTGAAGAAATTTCTATTTTTAGTCATGGTGGCCATCTTGGATACAGGACGGCACTGACGGACACAATTTTGAAAGGGGGCCACCCGAGGATCATTTCAGCAAAGTTTGGTTGAGATTGGCACAGTAGTTTCAGAGGAGAAGATTTTTTTTTAATTTCATCCCCCCTTTTTTCTAATTTGCATAATCGGTCAAAATAGGCAAAAGTTCAAAGTTCATAAAAATCCTGTAATAAATGTTAAAAAGCTCATCATTATGTTTATACAGTTAAAATTTGGGCACTTTCTGGCTTAAAATAGAGCAGTATTGGCCATTTGAAGAAATTTCTATTTATAGTAATGGCGGCCATCTTGGATACAGGACGGCGCTGACGGACACAATTTTGAAAGGGGACCACCCAAGGATCATTTCAGCAAAGTTTGGTTGAGATTGGCTCAGTAGTTTCAGAGGAGAAGAAATTTTTTAAATTTCATCCCCCCTTTTTTCTAATTTGCATAATCGGTCAAAATAGGCAAAAGTTCAAAGTTCATAAAAAATCCCGTAATATATGTTAAAAAGCTCATCATTATGCTTATACAGTTCAAATTTGGGCACTTTCTGGCTTAAAATAGAGCAGTTTTGGCCATTTGAAGAAATTTCTATTTTTAGTAATGGCGGCCATCTTGGATACAGAACGGCGCTGACGTACACAATTTTGAAAGGGGACCACCCAAGGATCATCTCTGCAAAGTTTGGTTGAGATTGGCTCAGTAGTTTCAGAGGAGAAGATTTTTTTTTAATTTCATCCCCCCTTTTTTCTAATTTGCATAATCGGTCAAAATAGGCAAAAGTTCTAAGTTCATAAAAAATCCTGTAATATATGTTAAAAAGCTCATCATTATGCTTCTACAGTTCAAATTTGGGCACTTTCTGGCTTAAAATAGAGCAGTTTTGGCCATTTGAAGAAATTTCTATTTTTAGTAATGGCGGCCATCTTGGATACAAGACGGTGCTGACGGACACAATTTTGAAAGGGGACCACCCAAGGATCATTTCAGCAAAGTTTGGTTGAGATTGGCACAGTAATTTCAGAGGAGAAGATTTTTTTTTAATTTCATCCCCCCTTTTTTCTAATTTGCATAATCGGTCAAAATAGGCAAAAGTTCAAAGTTCATAAAAAATCCCTTAATATATGTTAAAAAGTTCATCATTATGCTTATACAGTTCAAATTTGGGCACTTTCTGGCTTAAAATAGAGCAGTTTTGGCCATTTGAAGAAATTTCTATTTTTAGTCATGGCGGCCATCTTGGATACAGGACGGCACTGACGTACACAATTTTGAAAGGGGACCACCCAAGGATCATCTCTGCAAAGTTTGGTTGAGATTGGCTCAGTAATTTCAGAGGAGAAGATTTTTTTCTAATTTGCATAATCTGTCAAAATAGGCAAAAGTTCAAAGTTCATAAAAAATCCCATAATATATGTTAAAAAGCTCATCATTATGCTTATACAGTTCAAATTTGGGCACTTTCTGGCTTAAAATAGAGCAGTTTTGGCCATTTGAAGAAATTTCTATTTTTAGTCATGGTGGCCATCTTGGATACAGAACGGTGCTGACTGACACAATTTTGAAAGGGGACCACCCAAGGATCATTTCAGCAAAGTTTGGTTGAGATTGGCTCAGTAGTTTCAGAGGAGAAGATTTTTTTTTAAATTTCATCCCCCCTTTTTTCTAGTTTGCATAATCGGTCAAAATAGGCAAAAGTTCAAAGTTCATAAAAAATCCCGTAATATATGTTAAAAAGCTCATCATTATGCTTATACAGTTCAAATTTGGGCACTTTCTGGCTTAAAATAGAGCAGTTTTGGCCATTTGAAGAAATTTCTATTTATAGTAATGGCGGCCATCTTGGATACAGGACGGCGCTGACGGACACAATTTTGAAAGGGGACCACCCAAGGATCATTTCAGCAAAGTTTGGTTGAGATTGGCTCAGTAGTTTCAGAGGAGAAGAAATTTTTTAAATTTCATCCCCCCTTTTTTCTAATTTGCATAATCGGTCAAAATAGGCAAAAGTTCAAAGTTCATAAAAAATCCCGTAATATATGTTAAAAAGCTCATCATTATGCTTCTACAGTTCAAATTTGGGCACTTTCTGGCTTAAAATAGAGCAGTTTTGGCCATTTGAAGAAATTTCTATTTTTAGTAATGGCGGCCATCTTGGATACAAGACGGTGCTGACGGACACAATTTTGAAAGGGGACCACCCAAGGATCATTTCAGCAAAGTTTGGTTGAGATTGGCACAGTAATTTCAGAGGAGAAGATTTTTTTTAAATTTCATCCCCCCTTTTTTCTAATTTGCATAATCGGTCAAAATAGGCAAAAGTTCAAAGTTCATAAAAAATCCCTTAATATATGTTAAAAAGTTCATCATTATGCTTATACAGTTCAAATTTGGGCACTTTCTGGCTTAAAATAGAGCAGTTTTGGGCATTTGAAGAAATTTCTATTTTTAGTCATGGCGGCCATCTTGGATACAGGACGGCACTGACGTACACAATTTTGAAAGGGGACCACCCAAGGATCATCTCTGCAAAGTTTGGTTGAGATTGGCTCAGTAATTTCAGAGGAGAAGATTTTTTTCTAATTTGCATAATCGGTCAAAATAGGCAAAAGTTCAAAGTTCATAAAAAATCCCGTAATAAATGTTAAAAAGCTCATCATTATGCTTATACAGTTCAAATTTGGGCACTTTCTGGCTTAAAATAGAGCAGTTTTGGCCATTTGAAAAAAATTCTATTTTTAGTAATGGCGGCCATCTTGGATTCAGGACGGCGCTGACGGAAACAAATTTGAAAGGGGACCACCCAAGGATCATTTCAGCAAAGTTTGGTTGAGATTGGCACAGTAATTTCAGAGGAGAAGATTTTTTTTTAATTTCATCCCCCCTTTTTTCTAATTTGCATAATCGGTCAAAATAGGCAAAAGTTCAAAGTTCATAAAAAATCTCTTAATATATGTTAAAAAGTTCATCATTATGCTTATACAGTTCAAATTTGGGCACTTTCTGGCTTAAAATAGAGCAGTTTTGGCCATTTGAAGAAATTTCTATTTTTAGTAATGGCGGCCATCTTGGATACAGGACGGCGCTGACGGACACAATTTTGAAAGGGGACCACCCAAGGATCATTTCAGCAAAGTTTGGTTGAGATTGGCTCAGTAGTTTCAGAGGAGAAGAAATTTTTTAAATTTCATCCCCCCTTTTTTCTAATTTGCATAATCGGTCAAAATAGGCAAAAGTTCAAAGTTCATAAAAAATCCCGTAATATATGTTAAAAAGCTCATCATTATGCTTATACAGTTCAAATTTGGGCACTTTCTGGCTTAAAATAGAGCAGTTTTGGCCATTTGAAGAAATTTCTATTTTTAGTAATGGCGGCCATCTTGGATACAGAACGGCGCTGACGTACACAATTTTGAAAGGGGACCACCCAAGGATCATCTCTGCAAAGTTTGGTTGAGATTGGCTCAGTAGTTTCAGAGGAGAAGATTTTTTTTTAATTTCATCCCCCCTTTTTTCTAATTTGCATAATCGGTCAAAATAGGCAAAAGTTCTAAGTTCATAAAAAATCCTGTAATATATGTTAAAAAGCTCATCATTATGCTTCTACAGTTCAAATTTGGGCACTTTCTGGCTTAAAATAGAGCAGTTTTGGCCATTTGAAGAAATTTCTATTTTTAGTAATGGCGGCCATCTTGGATACAAGACGGTGCTGACGGACACAATTTTGAAAGGGGACCACCCAAGGATCATTTCAGCAAAGTTTGGTTGAGATTGGCACAGTAATTTCAGAGGAGAAGATTTTTTTTTAATTTCATCCCCCCTTTTTTCTAATTTGCATAATCGGTCAAAATAGGCAAAAGTTCAAAGTTCATAAAAAATCCCTTAATATATGTTAAAAAGTTCATCATTATGCTTATACAGTTCAAATTTGGGCACTTTCTGGCTTAAAATAGAGCAGTTTTGGCCATTTGAAGAAATTTCTATTTTTAGTCATGGCGGCCATCTTGGATACAGGACGGCACTGACGTACACAATTTTGAAAGGGGACCACCCAAGGATCATCTCTGCAAAGTTTGGTTGAGATTGGCTCAGTAATTTCAGAGGAGAAGATTTTTTTCTAATTTGCATAATCGGTCAAAATAGGCAAAAGTTCAAAGTTCATAAAAAATCCCGTAATATATGTTAAAAAGCTCATCATTATGCTTATACAGTTCAAATTTGGGCACTTTCTGGCTTAAAATAGAGCAGTTTTGGTCATTTGAAGAAATTTCTATTTTTAGTCATGGTGGCCATCTTGGATACAGAACGGTGCTGACTGACACAATTTTGAAAGGGGACCACCCAAGGATCATTTCAGCAAAGTTTGGTTGAGATTGGCTCAGTAGTTTCAGAGGAGAAGATTTTTTTTTAAATTTCATCCCCCCTTTTTTCTAATTTGCATAATCGGTCAAAATAGTCAAAAGTTCAAAGTTCATAAAAAATCCCGTAATATATGTTAAAAAGCTCATCATTATGCTTATACAGTTCAAATTTGGGCACTTTCTGGCTTAAAATAGAGCAGTTTTGGCCATTTGAAAAAAATTCTATTTTTAGTAATGGCGGCCATCTTGGATTCAGGACGGCGCTGACGGAAACAAATTTGAAAGGGGACCACCCAAGGATCATTTCAGCAAAGTTTGGTTGAGATTGGCTCAGTAGTTTCAGAGGAGAAGATTTTTTTTAAATTTCATCCCCCCTTTTTTCTAATTTGCATAATAGGTGAAAATCGGTAAAAGTTCAAAGTTCATAAAAAATCCCGTAATATATGTTAAAAAGCTCATCATTATGCTTATACAGTTCAAATTTGGGCACTTTCTGGCTTAAAATAGAGCAGTTTTGGCCATTTGAAGAAATTTCTATTTTTAGTAATGGCGGCCATCTTGGATACAGGACGGCACTGACGTACACAATTTTGAAAGGGGACCACCCAAGGATCATTTCTGCAAAGTTTGGTTGAGATTGGCACAGTAGTTTCAGAGGAGAAGATTTTTTTTTAATTTCATCCCCCCTTTTTTCTAATTTGCATAATCGGTCAAAATGGGTAATGGGATTTACTTCAAAATTGCAGGGTAGGTAGATCATGATATGCTGCACATTTTTGCAATTTAAACTTAACATCTATTTCTAAATAGTTTTTGAAATATAAGACGAAAAGTATTACAATTTTCAAAAAAATTGATGAAAAAAGGGCAATAATTTACTTCAAAATTGCAGGGTAGGTAGATCTTGACATGCTGAACATGTTTGCAGTTTCAACTTACCACCTGTCTCTTATAGTTTTTGAAATAAAGGACGAAAAGTATTAAAATTTTGAAATTTTGATGAAAAAAGGGAAATAACTCCAAAATGGGTAATGGGATTTACTTCAAAATTGCAGGGTGGGTAGATCTTGATATGCCGCACATTTAAAGTTAACCTTTATCTCTTATAGTTTTTGAAATATAAGACGAAAAGTATTAAAATTTTACAAATTTGATGAAAAAAGGGCAATAACTCCAAGATGGGCAATCAGATTTACTTCAAAATTGCAGGGTATGTAGATCTTGATGTGCTGATCATTTTTACCCCATGTCAGATTTTTGATATTATTAACGGTTTTTGAGTTATTACCCAAAACCTGCAATTTTACCATATGTTCTATTTTTAGTAACAGCGGCCATGTTGGTTGGTGCACGGCATCACCGGACACAATTTTGAAACTAGACACCCTAGTGATGATTCAGACCAAGTTTGGTTTCCATTGGTCTGGTACTTTCAGAGGAGAAGATTTTTGAAAAAGGTTACGACGTACGACGGACGACGACGACGGACGCCAAGTGATGGCAATAGCTCACATGACCCTTTGGGTCAGGTAAGCTAAAAACTAGAGAATAATTATCCACTACTTTCAAATTAGAGGGAGAAGTGACTTCTCTTTCAGAGAGCTCACAGGGAGAAGTGGGAGACAACAGAGAGAAGTCAATTGCGATTAATCGAAACATTGTTTCGTGACCCCTCTGACGTTACACTGCTCAAAATTAGTAAATAGTTAAAGCTGCCTGAACTGATTTGTTCTGGGTTTTTTTTATTCATAACTACCTTAAGGACATATATTCAATGTCACATTTTCATTTCTGTCTACCTTGATTGTAGTCTTGCATACCAGTGATTTTTATATTTAAATTCACAGAGAAATAAAAATGTTAGTGGATCTTTTCAACCAGATCAGGAAAAAGCTTGTAATATTTGTCCATTTCAAAGGTTTTAATATTTCCCAAAAGCCTAAATCAAATCCTCTATCGTATTTTGCACAAAAATAAGTTTAAATTTGGCGCCAAATTGATATCCGATAATTTTTACGTGTCCGTTCCGGAGTCATTCTTGTTCTTATATTTCAAATATTAATATTTCTGTTCATTAAAGCATTTCTGAGATTGTGATTTTAATTTTGTCAATGTCCTTGAACTTCATCAAAGCATGGAGGAACGATAAATGATACAATAAAATAGTTTGATCTGGCATTTCACTTTAGTTTTAATTAAAATATATTTTTTTTTCTTTTAACAACAATAATATTTTATTCAAATGCTTGTTACATCCAGCTTCATAAGCCCAAGCTTCTTATGAAGCAATATATATATATATATATAATATAAATATAGAGAAATTTGCAACACAATCATATTAAAATAATTCATATTCAAATAGTTTACAAATAATTCTGTAGTCTTTTTAGAAATGAACTTTTCTGAATTATTTCATTTCCTCTATATATTTGAAGGTATTCCCTAACAAACAATGAGTAAACATCAAGCCTTTTAGTTTTTTGCTCTGAAATGTAATATGCCTTATATATTGAAAATCCAAAGATTGTAAGAAAATAATTGAAGTCATAATAGCTTTTATCGAATATTTTATAACCGAATACAAGATGATATAAAGTTATATCATTTTCTATTCCACTTTTTTTTAACAATTCTTTTATTTTCCCCCAAAAATCTTTGAAAACAATACAAGTCCTAAAGTAGTGACTATAGTCTTCCACTATTTTACATAAATTGCATAAATTATTTTTCATGATTTTCCATTTTAAAAGTAGCTTTTTGGTAGGAATAATGAAATGTAATAAAAATAAATTATGGACAAATTGGAGATCAAACAGGGCTCTTTCATACAACAAACCCAATATATTATACCAGTGGAAATAGATTTGTCCGTCGTACCGGCACGTTTGGGAATCTCTGATTTTTTCACTTGTCCCGTCGGACAACCGTAATACAAGATTTACTTGTCCGACGTCAGTTTTCACTGGTACCGGACAATCGAACAAACGTTAATGTCGAGGCCTGCCCATTGACCCCAGGACTTCATTGATACAATTTTTAATCCTCATGATCTATCAGTGTTCTACTCCAAATATCATTGCACTGACATTATTGGTTCTGAAGATTTTTAAATATTTAATCAATTTTACCCTATTGGGCCCCTTGTTGGCCTTTTCCCTAGCAAGCTGAAACTGTTGGATATAATTTTGAATGGGGACCATTATAGCAAAGCTTCACTCAAATTGGCCTAATAGTTTCTGACAAAACAGTTGATAGGTGTTCTTCCATTGAATCCTATATAAGACTTTGGACTCATAGATCTCGGACCCCATTGAACGGCGGCCATCTTGGGGGGAGAGTGGAGTTTTATTGGTGGAGGAAACAAGAGTACCCACAGAAAACCACCGACCTGCCGCAAGTCACTGACAAACTTTATCACATAATGATATATCGAGTACACCTCGCCATGGAAGGGGGTTCGAACTCAAAATTTTAGTGACGATGGGCACTGATTACACAGGTATTTGTTACCATACAATCACAACCATGATGGACCCCAATAAATTATGTGAAGAATGAACTTACCTGTATTTATAGCTACTATAGTACTTACTTCTAGTTACAGTTTCCATTTCATAAGCTCCGTCTTCTGCTTTTCCAGCAAATTGTTTACATGCCTGAAGAAATGTTGGTTTTGATGTTACTGGTTGTTGAACCTGTGTAGTACCTTCAGTACCATGAAATAATTCTAAAATAAAAAAAAGACAATTTCCAAAATATTTTTTTTATTAAATTGTTATAAGGATTTAGAAGTAAATTTGAAGAAAAAAATTGTCCACAAATGCAAGAATGATTTTTGGTGTTTAACACCACTTTCAACAATAATTCAGTTATATCATTTTAATGTAGTATGAAATTCAAGTAACTGCGGGAATCAAAACTGCCATAATTATAGGAACTGTTTTTATCAGTAGATAATAAAAGGGCAACGCAGAGCGAAGCATGATATGGTTTAGTTTGGTTTATGGTGTTTAATGCCACTTTCAACAATATTTCAGTTATATTGTGGCAGTCAGTTTTATTGGTGGAGAAAACCGTAGTACCCGAAAAAAACCACCGACCTCACTGTCGCAAGTCACTGACAAACTATATCACATAATGCTGTATTGAGTACACCTTCTCATGAGCGGGATTTGAACTCACAACTTTAGTGTTGATAGGCATTGATTGTACAGGTACATTTTTTTGTAGTTGTAAGTCCAACTACCATACGATCAGGACCACAACGGCCCCTTTGTGTAAATAGTAGGGATGTCAAATCGATTAAAACCATATAACCGGTTACTCGGTCAGGTTTCCGATCGAGTACCCGGTTACTCGGTAGAAAATTTATTTTGTTCGGTTTAAAAAAGGTACAGCTGGGTTCAATGACACTTCTGTTTTCTTCCTTTCTTTTCATTATTTCAAAGTTTTATATTTCAACTATAATTGTAAAGATTCAGTTGAATGATAAAATAATTAAAAATATAAATTTATTATTTACAACACAGTACAAAATACCAGGTTATGTCATGTCACATTCATGATTGTTATTCGGTCATTGTGGTACAGAGTTTTTGTTAAGGAAAATAATTTGGTCGATGCAAGACAATGACAGTCTGTTTCGAAGCTTCGTGACAATCAAACCTGCTGCCGAGAAGATTCTTTCCGACGGAACAGCTAAATACCGGCGCGCAAGAACCGAGAGTCTTGAATATTTATCGGAATTATCTTTCCACCACGCAAGAGAATCAGTTACTGGCATTTGACAGTTTTCGAGTCATTACATCGTTTGAAAAACTTCCAAACTTTAGATGTAGGAGGTGGCATTTTCACAGCCCTATCTCTCGAAATTCAATTCAAACACACTTTTAATAGTTCAATACTTTAAATTCGAATTGTGTTCATACCAGTTTAATCACTTTGTTTGGTTTAACATTGTTAAACCTACAAGCTAGTGTTTTGCCGGGGGAATAAACAGATCAGAGATCAATTACCATTTAATTGACCAATAATTGTTATGTAAACATATGCCAAGCGCTGGTTTATGTGTACGATTTCTATTATATCTAACATTAATTATTTATTGTCGGGAAAATTTTATCATTATTTTCATAAAAAAAAGTTTTCCGAGTAACCGAATACCGAGTAAATAGCCCCATAATTCTCCAACAGTAAATGTGAAATATGAAAGGTATTGTGCTTTCATCAATCCTACTATTCTAATACTGTACAAAGTTTTGTGAAATTTAGTTAAAGCAAAGTTGAGTTACAGTCCGGCATATGGTCAGACGGACAACACCAGTATACAATGATAGGTCCAGTCTTAGACAGGCATACATTATAATGATATGTTCAAAACTATATATTAAATTATATAAAATATTAAATAAAACCTTTGACTCCTTTATGTTTTGGAATCTGTGGTGGCACTGATTGTTCTATGTTTTGATCTGCAGTGGCTTCTCGTATCAACTGTTTGAGATGGTTATAACGTGTCATCATAAGATTCTCTTTGGACTGTTCGTATCCTTGGTCTAGTCTCTTGATCACATCATGTGTTAATCTATATTTACTTTTTAGTCTACTCAATACCTTGTCTAGCCTCTGGTTTTCTATCTTCAACCCATCTTTGGTTTGTGTTGAAAGTTTCTGGACTAAATAAAATGATAAATAAAAGCACTATATCCTGTTCTATTATAATAACACTTCTAAAATGTCTTTAATCAGTTAAATAAAAAGAAAAGCCTTTAGTACTGTAAGACCAGTGTTGGATACTACAGTAGTCACCCTTTTATAAGGTCACCCTTGCTGCAATGAACAAGTGGCTTTATAAGAGGGGTGGCCTCTCTTGAGGGGGACAATTTACAAGTGTTGAACTGTCTCAGTGCATCTGGTATCTGGTCTGATAGAAGGGTGGCCTTCCAAAAGAGGGGCCTGGCAAGAGAGAGCCTCGCTATTTGTTATTTTTAATAAAATTGTCTGAGAATGTGCATTGTCTGTTACACCATTATAATATAATATAAGCTTTAATCAATGAGGTGGACTTGATTTGTACCTTAATATTGAATTAAGAGAGGAAATTTACCAAGAACCTGCAAACACATGATAGCATGCTGCAGGGATTTCTACTTCTTCTACCACAAAACCTCACTGTCACAATATACAGGAACAAGGATCAATGTGTTCAAACTTCACTGTCACAATATACAGGAACAAGGATCAATGTGTTCAAACTTCACTGTCACAATATACAGGAACAAGGATCAATGTGTTCAAACTTCACTGTCACAATATACAGGAACAAGGATCAATGTGTTCAAACTTCACTGTCACAATATACAGGAACAAGGATCAATGTGTTCAAACTTCACTGTCACAATATACAGGAACAAGGATCAATGTGTTCAAACTTCACTGTCACAATATACAGGAACAAGGATCAATGTGTTCAAACTTCACTAACACAATATACAGGAACAAAGATCAATGTGTTCAAACTTCACTGTCACAATATACAGGAACAAGGATCAATGTGTTCAAACTTCACTGTCACAATATACAGGAACAAGGATCAATGTGTTCAAACTTCACTGTCACAATATACAGGAACAAGGATCAATGTGTTCAAACTTCACTGTCACAATATACAGGAACAAGGATCAATGTGTTCAAACTTCACTGTCACAATATACAGGAACAAGGATCAATGTGTTCAAACTTCACTGTCACAATATACAGGAACAAGGATCAATGTGTTCAAACTTCACTGTCACAATATACAGGAACAAGGATCAATGTGTTCAAACTTAACTGTCACAATATACAGGAACAAGGATCAATGTGTTCAAACTTCACTGTCACAATATACAGGAACAAGGATCAATGTGTTCAAACTTCACTGTCACAATATACAGGAACAAGGATCAATGTGTTCAAACTTCACTGTCACAATATACAGGAACAAGGATCAATGTGTTCAAACTTCACTGTTACAATATACAGGAACAAGGATCAATGTGTTCAAACTTCACTGTCACAATATACAGGAACAAGGATCAATGTGTTCAAACCTCACTGCTACAATATACAGGAACAAGGATCAATGTGTTCAAACTTCACTGTTACAATATACAGGAACAAGGATCAATGTGTTCAAACTTCACTGTTACAATATACAGAAACAAGGATCAATGTGTTCAAACTTCACTGTCACAATATACAGGAACAAGGATCAATGTGTTCAAACTTCACTGTCACAATATACAGGAACAAGGATCAATGTGTTCAAACTTCACTGTCACAATATACAGGAACAAGGATCAATGTGTTCAAACTTCACTAACACAATATACAGGAACAAAGATCAATGTGTTCAAACTTCACTGTCACAATATACAGGAACAAGGATCAATGTGTTCAAACTTCACTGTCACAATATATAGGAACAAGGATCAATGTGTTCAAACTTCACTGTCACAATATACAGGAACAAGGATCAATGTGTTCAAACTTCACTGTCACAATATACAGGAACAAGGATCAATGTGTTCAAACTTCACTGTCACAATATACAGGAACAAGGATCAATGTGTTCAAACTTCACTGTCACAATATACAGGAACAAGGATCAATGTGTTCAAACTTCACTGTCACAATATACAGGAACAAGGATCAATGTGTTCAAACTTCACTGTCACAATATACAGGAACAAGGATCAATGTGTTCAAACTTAACTGTCACAATATACAGGAACAAGGATCAATGTGTTCAAACTTCACTGTCACAATATACAGGAACAAGGATCAATGTGTTCAAACTTCACTGTCACAATATACAGGAACAAGGATCAATGTGTTCAAACTTCACTGTCACAATATACAGGAACAAGGATCAATGTGTTCAAACTTCACTGTCACAATATACAGGAACAAGGATAAATGTGTTCAAACTTCACTGTCACAATATACAGGAACAAGGATCAATGTGTTCAAACTTCTCTGTCACAATATACAGGAACAAGGATCAATGTGTTCAAACTTCACTGTCACAATATACAGGAACAAGGATCAATGTGTTCAAACTTCACTGTCACAATATACAGGAACAAGGATCAATGTGTTCAAACTTCACTGTCACAATATACAGGAACAAGGATCAATGTGTTCAAACTTCACTGTCACAATATACAGGAACAAGGATCAATGTGTTCAAACTTCACTGTTACAATATACAGGAACAAGGATCAATGTGTTCAAACTTCACTGTCACAATATACAGGAACAAGGATCAATGTGTTCAAACCTCACTGTTACAATATACAGGAACAAGGATCAATGTGTTCAAACTTCACTGTCACAATATACAGGAACAAGGATCAATGTGTTCAAACTTCACTGTTACAATATACAGGAACAGGATCAATGTGTTCAAACTTCACTGTCACAATATACAGGAACAAGGATCAATGTGTTCAAACTTCACTGTTACAATATACAGGAACAAGGATCAATGTGTTCAAACTTCACTGTCACAATATACAGGAACAAGGATCAATGTGTTCAAACTTCACTGTCACAATATACAGGAACAAGGATCAATGTGTTCAAACTTCACTGTCACAATATACAGGAACAAGGATCAATGTGTTCAAACTTCTCTGTCACAATATACAGGAACAAGGATCAATGTGTTCAAACTTCACTGTCACAATATACAGGAACAAGGATCAATGTGTTCAAACTTCACTGTCACAATATACAGGAACAAGGATCAATGTGTTCAAACTTCACTGTCACAATATACAGGAACAAGGATCAATGTGTTCAAACTTCACTGTCACAATATACAGGAACAAGGATCAATGTGTTCAAACTTCACTGTCACAATATACAGGAACAAGGATCAATGTGTTCAAACTTCACTGTCACAATATACAGGAACAAGGATCAATGTGTTCAAACTTCACTGTCACAATATACAGGAACAAGGATCAATGTGTTCAAACTTCACTGTCACAATATACAGGAACAAGGATCAATGTGTTCAAACTTCACTGTCACAATTTACAGGAACAAGGATCAATGTGTTCAAACTTCTCTGTCACAATATACAGGAACAAGGATCAATGTGTTCAAACTTCACTGTCACAATATACAGGAACAAGGATCAATGTGTTCAAACTTCACTGTCACAATATACAGGAACAAGGATCAATGTGTTCAAACTTCACTGTCACAATATACAGGAACAAGGATCAATGTGTTCAAACTTCACTGTCACAATATACAGGAACAAGGATCAATGTGTTCAAACTTCACTGTCACAATATACAGGAACAAGGATCAATGTGTTCAAACTTCACTGTCACAATATACAGGAACAAGGATCAATGTGTTCAAACTTCACTGTCACAATATACAGGAACAAGGATCAATGTGTTCAAACTTCACTGTCACAATATACAGGAACAAGGATCAATGTGTTCAAACTTCACTGTCACAATATACAGGAACAAGGATCAATGTGTTCAAACTTCACTGTCACAATATACAGGAACAAGGATCAATGTGTTCAAACTTCACTGTCACAATATACAGGAACAAGGATCAATGTGTTCAAACCTCACTGTCACAATATACAGGAACAAGGATCAATGTGTTCAAACTTCACTGTCACAATATACAGGAACAAGGATCAATGTGTTCAAACTTCACTGTCACAATATACAGGAACAAGGATCAATGTGTTCAAACTTCACTGTCACAATATACAGGAACAAGGATCAATGTGTTCAAACCTCACTGTCACAATATACAGGAACAAGGATCAATGTGTTCAAACCTCACTGTCACAATATACAGGAACAAGGATCAATGTGTTCAAACTTCACTGTCACAATATACAGGAACAAGGATCAATGTGTTCAAACCTCACTGTCACAATATACAGGAACAAGGATCAATGTGTTCAAACTTCACTGTCACAATATACAGGAACAAGGATCAATGTGTTCAAACTTCACTGTCACAATATACAGGAACAAGGATCAATGTGTTCAAACTTCACTGTCACAATATACAGGAACAAGGATCAATGTGTTCAAACCTCACTGTCACAATATACAGGAACAAGGATCAATGTGTTCAAACTTCACTGTCACAATATACAGGAACAAGGATAAATGTGTTCAAACCTCACTGTCACAATATACAGGAACAAGGATCAATGTGTTCAAACTTCACTGTCACAATATACAGGAACAAGGATCAATGTGTTCAAACTTCACTGTCACAATATACAGGAACAAGGATCAATGTGTTCAAACTTCACTGTCACAATATACAGGAACAAGGATCAATGTGTTCAAACTTCACTGTCACAATATACAGGAACAAGGATCAATGTGTTCAAACTTCACTGTTACAATATACAGGAACAAGGATCAATGTGTTCAAACTTCACTGTCACAATATACAGGAACAAGGATCAATGTGTTCAAACTTCACTGTCACAATATACAGGAACAAGGATCAATGTGTTCAAACTTCACTGTCACAATATACAGGAACAAGGATCAATGTGTTCTAACCTCACTGTCACAATATACAGGAACAAGGATCAATGTGTTCAAACTTCACTGTCACAATATACAGGAACAAGGATCAATGTGTTCAAACTTCACTGTCACAATATACAGGAACAAGGATCAATGTGTTCAAACCTCATTGTCACAATATACAGGAACAAGAATCAATGTGTTCAAACTTCACTGTCACAATATACAGGAACAAGAATCAATGTGTTCAAACTTCACTGTCACAATATACAGGAACAAGGATCAATGTGTTCAAACTTCACTGTCACAATATACAGGAACAAGAATCAATGTGTTCAAACTTCACTGTCACAATATACAGGAACAAGGATCAATGTGTTCAAACTTCACTGTCACAATATACAGGAACAAGGATCAATGTGTTCAAACTTCACTGTCACAATATACAGGAACAAGGATCAATGTGTTCAAACTTCACTGTCACAATATACAGGAACAAGAATCAATGTGTTCAAACCTCACTGTCACATACAGGAACAAGGATCAATGTGTTCAAACTTCACTGTCACAATATACAGGAAAAAGGATCAATGTGTTCAAACTTCACTGTCACAATATACAGGAACAAGGATCAATGTGTTCAAACTTCACTGTCACAATATACAGGAACAGGGATCAATGTGTTCAAACTTCACTGTCACAATATACAGGAACAAGGATCAATGTGTTCAAACTTCACTGTCACAATATACAGGAACAAGGATAAATGTGTTCAAAATTCATAAGGATCAGTGTCATCTACACTAAAAGTTATTGCATGGAAACCATATTGTGTCTACAGAGCACAGACGGACAACGACAGCAGAGTGACAGACCCATAACATAATACAATCACACATTTTTCACGGTCATATAAAAATATGTCCAAGTATAGAAATGGCCGGGATGCAAGTTTAGGTTGGGTGGTTTTATGGTCTTTAATGCCAATTTCATCAATATTTCAGTTATATTGGTGAAGGAAACCGGAGTTTAACCCAAAGAAAACCACCAAACCTGTTGCAAGTCACTGACAAACTTATCACATAATGCTGTAACGAGTACTCAGCACCTCCCCATGAACGAGGTTGGAAATCACAACTTTAGTGGTGATAGGCACTGATTGCACAGGTACTTGTAAATCCAATGACCATACGATCATGACCATTACGGCCTCCAGAATGCAAATTTATAGGTGATCAATGGGTTGAATGTGACAAAGACAGGTAAGGCCAGCAAGTGTAAATCTTAATGCAAGTTTTCAAGGAGGATTTATAATATCAGGTTCATTCAATTTTTGTGCGAACATTGTGCAAAGTTTAAAAAAATTGTACTGAAAACTGTTGAAGAGGCAAAGTTTCAATGATCTGCATAAAGTGTGCTAGTGAATATTGCTTAACACCAAATGAAAAATTTTTCAGCTATAGCCTATATCATGGCAAGACCAAGTTTCCTTTTTGATGAAATGATGATGATGTCATTGATGAAGTCCACTTTGTTCTATACCAACGTGCTGAGTTGGATTTTTATAGTACTTTCTCACTGAAACAACAGTCAGAGGGTAGACATGTCACTCAACTTGGATACATTATTCTGATTCCGAGCAAATCAGTCTCTGTCCTACTCTTACCAATTTCATAGTCTTTTGTTTGACCCGACGGGTTCAAATACAGATAGATGCTGACTTAACCTTACTACTAAGTTAACCATAGGAACTTGATTTATATTAACTTTAGATAACTTTCTTGTCTGCTCAAATCAGACCAGGTTAACTTTTAAACTGAACTTGAACTTTCAGCAAACTAAACTTAATAAATAGCTAACTTGCTAGTAATTTTATTATTTTCTAGATCAAACATTCATCACGTAGGGTTCTTTCAATTATACGTGCATGCTTTTTATTCTACGTGAAACACGTACTGCAGTACGTGAATGGGCATGCTGACATGTATGTGTACATGTAACATGTGCAACCTGGCCAAAAATTGTTGAAAGTAATCAATCAATTACAAGAAAATTCAGAGATCATTCCAACTCTCCTAGACGAGTCCTAGACTCACCATTTTCTGTTGGGACCAAATCTTACATTTTTACAACTCACCAAAATTTTCAGAAATGTCTTCTGGACTCATCAAATTAAATTGCTACAAGTATTTGTGATAATTAAGATTATTTCACTGTCTTTCTCTTATCCTGTCGTCCCCTCATTAAACTCTTTTCTATGTCTTACAGTTTTTGCATTGATACCAAACAACATATATTGATGTCATGTATAATACGTCATGGAAGGTGCCTCTGTGGCCAAGTGGTAAAAGTCATTGATTTGTATAACCACAGACCTTATACCACTGATGTGAGTGTGCATCTGATACCCATCTCAAGTGATAAAGTTTTGAGAAACCTTCCAAACCCACAATAAACATCAATAGATCCTTATTTACTGTTCATTACATTACAGAATCCTGACATGATGATGCCTATACTATATACAAAACGTACCTAGATTTTGCTTCTTTCGATCTTTATTGCTATCAGCCATCTTTCAGATTTGTTGTAATTTTCATCCTTTAAATGGAATCTGAAACTGTATAAAAAACAATTGATCAAAACAAAAGTATCAGTTTTATATAAAATCTTATAACTAAATTTGATGTATAGTTTGTAGACAGCTGGTACAGCTTACAGATATAATGTACATGTACAGTCAATCCCCAACATAATAATATTTAAATCTATTTATTAGCTAGGGCAGAACCCCCGGGCCACCTGTCCTAATAGAACACTATTCATCTTTTTTTTAAAGAACACATCTGGTTTATTTAAAATTTATACAAAGAATTTCAACGATCACTAAAAACTACCGTGTATGTATATAATCTAGCACTGTTTGGATCAAGTTCTTCAGTGAGATAGGAAAAACAGGTCTGATTTTACAGTGAAATTAAAAATCAAACATGTAGCAAATGTCCAGTTTAGACAGGTACAACATGTATGTAGCAATGTCCAGTTTAGACAGGTACAACAATACAACATGCATGTAGCAATGACCAGTTTAAATAGGTACATGTATGTAGCAATGTTCAGTTTAAACAGGTACAACATGTATGTAGCAATGTCCAGTTTAAACAGGAACAACATGTATGTAGCAATGTTCAGCTTAGACAGGTACAACATGTATGTAGCAATGTTCAGCTTAGACAGGTACAACATGTATGTAGCAATGTCCAGTTTAGACAGGTACAATATGTATGTAGCAATGTCCAGTTTAGACAGGTAAAACATGTATGTAGCAATGTCCAGTTTAGACAGGTACAATATGTATGTAGCAATGTCCAGTTCAGACAGGTACAACATGTATGTACAAATGTAGCAATATCCAGTTTAGAAAGATACACGTAAAAAAATGTGTGTACGCAGCAATGTCCAGTTTAGACAGGTACAACATGTATGTAGCAATGTTCAGATTAGACAGGTACAACATGTATGTAGCAATGTCTAGTTTAAACAGGTACAACATGTCTGTACTGTAGCAATGTCTAGTTTAGACATGTACAACATGTATGTAGCAATGTCCAGCTTAAACAGGTACAACATGTATGTAGCAATGTCCAGTTTAAACAGGTACAACATGTATGTTGCAATGTCCAGTTTAAACAGGTACAACATGTATGTAGCAATGTCCAGTTTAAACAAGTACACCATGTCTGTCCTGTAGCAATGTCCAGTTTAAACAGGTACAACATGTATGTAGCAATGTCCAGTTTAAACAGATAAAACATGTATGTAGCAATGTCCAGTTTAAACAGGTACAACATGTATGTAGCAATGTCCAGTTTAAACAGGAACAACATGTATGTAGCAATGTTCAGCTTAGACAGGTACAACATGTATGTAGCAATGTTCAGCTTAGACAGGTACAACATGTATGTAGCAATGTCCAGTTTAGACAGGTACAATATGTATGTAGCAATGTCCAGTTTAGACAGGTAAAACATGTATGTAGCAATGTCCAGTTTAGACAGGTACAATATGTATGTAGCAATGTCCAGTTCAGACAGGTACAACATGTATGTACAAATGTAGCAATATCCAGTTTAGAAAGATACACGTAAAAAAATGTGTGTACGCAGCAATGTCCAGTTTAGACAGGTACAACATGTATGTAGCAATGTTCAGATTAGACAGGTACAACATGTATGTAGCAATGTCTAGTTTAAACAGGTACAACATGTCTGTACTGTAGCAATGTCTAGTTTAGACATGTACAACATGTATGTAGCAATGTCCAGCTTAAACAGGTACAACATGTATGTAGCAATGTCCAGTTTAAACAGGTACAACATGTATGTTGCAATGTCCAGTTTAAACAGATACAACATGTATGTAGCAATGTCCAGTTTAAACAAGTACACCATGTCTGTCCTGTAGCAATGTCCAGTTTAAACAGGTACAACATGTATGTAGCAATGTCCAGTTTAAACAGATAAAACATGTATGTAGCAATGTCCAGTTTAAACAGGTACAACATGTATGTAGCAATGTCCAGTTTAAACAGGAACAACATGTATGTAGCAATGTTCAGCTTAGACAGGTACAACATGTATGTAGCAATGTTCAGCTTAGACAGGTACAACATGTATGTAGCAATGTCCAGTTTAGACAGGTACAATATGTATGTAGCAATGTCCAGTTTAGACAGGTAAAACATGTATGTAGCAATGTCCAGTTTAGACAGGTACAATATGTATGTAGCAATGTCCAGTTCAGACAGGTACAACATGTATGTACAAATGTAGCAATATCCAGTTTAGAAAGATACACGTAAAAAAATGTGTGTACGCAGCAATGTCCAGTTTAGACAGGTACAACATGTATGTAGCAATGTTCAGATTAGACAGGTACAACATGTATGTAGCAATGTCTAGTTTAAACAGGTACAACATGTCTGTACTGTAGCAATGTCTAGTTTAGACATGTACAACATGTATGTAGCAATGTCCAGCTTAAACAGGTACAACATGTATGTAGCAATGTCCAGTTTAAACAGGTACAACATGTATGTTGCAATGTCCAGTTTAAACAGGTACAACATGTATGTAGCAATGTCCAGTTTAAACAAGTACACCATGTCTGTCCTGTAGCAATGTCCAGTTTAAACAGGTACAACATGTATGTAGCAATGTCCAGTTTAAACAGATAAAACATGTATGTAGCAATGTCCAGTTTAAACAAGTACAACATGTCTGTACTAAAGCAATGTCCAGTTTAAACAGGTACATGTCTGTACTAAAGCAATGTCCAGTTTAAACAAGTACAACATGTCTGCACTAAAGCAATGTCCAGTTTAAACAAGTACATGTCTGTACTAAAGCAATGTCCAGTTTAAACAAGTACAACATGTCTGCACTAAAGCAATGTCCAGTTTAAACAAGTACAACATGTCTGTACTAAAGCAATGTCCAGTTTAAACAAGTACAACATGACTATACTAAAGCAATGTCCAGTTTAAACAGGTACAACATGTAAATATTCAGCTTAAACAAGTACAACATGTCTGTACTGTAGCAATGTCCAGTTTAAACAGGTACAACATGGCTGTACTATAGCAATGTCCAGTTTAAACAGGTACAACATATATGTACTGTAGCAATGTCCAGTTTAAACAGGTACAACATGTATGTAGCAATGTCTAGTTTAAACAGGTACAACATGTATGTAGCAATGTCCAGTTTAAACAGGTACAACATGTAAATATTCAGCTTAAACAAGTACAACATGTCTGTACTGTAGCAATGTCCAGTTTAAACAGGTACAACATGTATGTAGCAATGTCCAGTTTAAACAGGTACAACATGTATGTAGCAATGTCCAGTTTAAACAGGTACAACATGTATGTAGCAATGTCAAGTTTAAACAGGTACAACATGTCTTTACTGTAGCAATGTCCAGTTTAAACAGGCACAACATGCCTGTACTGTAGCAATGTCCAGTTTAAACAGGTACAACATATATGTACTGTAGCAATATCCAGTTTAAACAGGTACAACATGTATGTAGCAATGTCTAGTTTAAACAGGTACAACATGTATGTAGCAATGTCCAGTTTAAACAGGTACAACATGTATGTAGCAATGTCCAGTTTAAACAGGTACAACATGTATGTAGCAATGTCCAGTTTAAACAAGTACAATATGTCTGTACTAAAGCAATGTCCAGTTTAAACAAGTACAACATGTCTGTACTAAAGCAATGTCCAGTTTAAACAAGTACAACATGTCTGTACTAAAGCAATGTCCAGTTTAAACAGGTACAACATGTAAATATTCAGTTTAAACAAGTACAACATGTCTGTACTGTAGTAATGTCCAGTTTAAACAGGTACAACATGTCTGTACTGTAACAATGTCCAGTTTAAACAGGTACAACATGTATGTAGCAATGTCCAGTTTAAACAGGTACAACATGTACATGTATGTAGCAATGTCTAGTTTAAACAGGTACAACATGTCTGTACTGTAGCAATGTCCAGATTAAACAGGTACAGCATGTCGGTAATGTAGCAATGTCCAGTTTAAACAGGCACAACATGTCTGTACTGTAGCAATGTTCAGTTTAAACAGGTAGAACATGTCTGTACTGTAGCAATGTCCAGTTTAAACATGTACACATGTATGTAGCAATGTCCAGTTTAAACAGGTACAACATGTATGTAGCAATGTCCAGTTTAAACAAGTACAACATGTCTGTACTAAAGCAATGTCCAGTTTAAACAAGTACAACATGTCTGTACTAAAGCAATGTCCAGTTTAAACAAGTACAACATGTCTGTACTAAAGCAATGTCCAGTTTAAACAAGTACAACATGTCTGTACTAAAGCAATGTCCAGTTTAAACAAGTACAACATGACTGTACTAAAGCAATGTCCAGTTTAAACAGGTATAACATGTAAATATTCAGTTTAAACAAGTACAACATGTCTGTACTGTAGCAATGTCCAGTTTAAACAGGTACAACATATCTGTACTTTAGCAATGTCCAGTTTAAACAGGTACAACATGTATGTAGCAATGTCCAGTTTAAACAGGTACAACATGTACATGTATGTAGCAATGTCTAGTTTAAACAGGTATAACATGTCTGTACTGTAGCAATGTCCAGTTTAAACAGGTACAACATGTCTGTACTGTAGCAATGTCCAGTTTAAACAGGTACAACATGTCTGTACTGTAGCAATGTTCAGTTTAAACAGGTACAACATGTATGTAGCAATGTCCAGTTTAAACAGGTACAACATGTATGTAGCAATGTCCAGTTTAAACAAGTACAACATGTCTGTACTAAAGCAATGTCCAGTTTAAACAAGTACAACATGTCTGTACTAAAGCAATGTCCAGTTTAAACAAGTACAACATGTCTGTACTAAAGCAATGTCCAGTTTAAACAAGTACAACATGTCTGTACTAAAGCAATGTCCAGTTTAAACAAGTACAACATGTCTGTACTAAAGCAATATCCAGTTTAAACAAGTACAGCGTGTCTGTACTAAAGCATTGTCCAGTTTAAACAAGTACCACATGTCTGTACTAAAGCAATGTCCAGTTTAAACAAATACAACATGACTGTACTAAAGCAATGTCCAGTTTCAACAAGTACAACATGTAAATATTCAGTTTAAACAAGTACAACATGTCTGTACTGTAGCAATGTCCAGCTTAAACAGGTACAACATGTCTGTACTGTAGCAATGTCCAGTTTAAACAGGTACAACATGTATGTACTGTAGCAATGTCCATTTTAAACAGGTACAACATGTATGTAGCAATGTCTAGTTTAAACAGGTACAACATGTATGTAGCAATGTCCAGTTTAAACAGGTACAACATGTAAATATTCAGCTTAAACAAGTACAACATGTCTGTACTGTAGCAATGTCCAGTTTAAACAGGTACAACATGTATGTAGCAATGTCTAGTTTAAACAGGTACAACATGTATGTACTGTAGCAATGTCCACTTTAAACAGGTACAACATGTATGTAGCAATGTCCAGTTTAAACAGGTACAACATGTACATGTATGTAGCAATGTCTAGTTTAAACAGGTATAACATGTCTGTACTGTAGGAATGTCCAGTTTAAACAGGTACAACATGTCTGTACTGTAGCAATGTCCAGTTTAAACAGGTACAACATGTCTGTACTGTAGCAATGTTCAGTTTAAACAGGTACAACATGTATGTAGCAATGTCCAGTTTAAACAGGTACAACATGTATGTAGCAATGTCCAGTTTAAACAAGTACAACATGTCTGTACTAAAGCAATGTCCAGTTTAAACAAGTACAACATGTCTGTACTGTAGCAATGTCCAGTTTAAACAGGTACAACATGTCTGTACTGTAGCAATGTCCAGTTTAAACAAGTACAACATGTCTGTACTGTAGCAATGTCCAGTTTAAACAAGTACAACATGTCTGTACTAAAGCAATGTCCAGCTTAAACAAGTACCACATGTCTGTACTAAAGCAATGTCCAGTTTAAACAAGTACAACATGACTGTACTAAAGCAATGTCCAGTTTCAACAGGTACAACATGTAAATATTCAGTTTAAACAAGTACAACATGTCTGTACTGTAGCAATGTCCAGCTTAAACAGGTACAACATGTCTGTACTGTAGCAATGTCCAGTTTAAACAGGTACAACATGTATGTACTGTAGCAATGTCCATTTTAAACAGGTACAACATGTATGTAGCAATGTCTAGTTTAAACAGGTACAACATGTATGTAGCAATGTCCAGTTTAAACAGGTACAACATGTAAATATTCAGCTTAACCAAGTACAACATGTCTGTACTGTAGCAATGTCCAGTTTAAACAGGTACAACATGTATGTAGCAATGTCTAGTTTAAACAGGTACAACATGTATGTACTGTAGCAATGTCCAGTTTAAACAGGTACAACATGTATGTAGCAATGTCCAGTTTAAACAGGTACAACATGTATGTAGCAATGTCCAGTTTAAACAAGTACAACATGTCTGTACTAAAGCAATGTCCAGTTTAAACAAGTACAACATGTCTGTACTGTAGCAATGTCCAGTTTAAACAGGTACAACATGTCTGTACTGTAGCAATGTCCAGTTTAAACAAGTACAACATGTCTGTACTGTAGCAATGTCCAGTTTAAACAAGTACAACATGTCTGTACTAAAGCAATGTCCAGCTTAAACAAGTACCACATGTCTGTACTAAAGCAATGTCCAGTTTAAACAAGTACAACATGACTGTACTAAAGCAATGTCCAGTTTCAACAGGTACAACATGTAAATATTCAGTTTAAACAAGTACAACATGTCTGTACTGTAGCAATGTCCAGCTTAAACAGGTACAACATGTCTGTACTGTAGCAATGTCCAGTTTAAACAGGTACAACATGTATGTACTGTAGCAATGTCCATTTTAAACAGGTACAACATGTATGTAGCAATGTCTAGTTTAAACAGGTACAACATGTATGTAGCAATGTCCAGTTTAAACAGGTACAACATGTAAATATTCAGCTTAACCAAGTACAACATGTCTGTACTGTAGCAATGTCCAGTTTAAACAGGTACAACATGTATGTAGCAATGTCTAGTTTAAACAGGTACAACATGTATGTACTGTAGCAATGTCCAGTTTAAACAGGTACAACATGTATGTAGCAATGTCCAGTTTAAACAGGTACAACATGTATGTAGCAATGTCTAGTTTAAACAGGTACAACATGTATGTACTGTAGCAATGTCCAGTTTAAACAGGTACAACATGTATGTAGCAATGTCCAGTTTAAACAGGTACAACATGTATGTAGCAATGTCCAGTTTAAACAGGTACAACATGTATGTAGCAATGTCAAGTTTAAACAGGTACAACATGTCTTTATTGTAACAATGTCCAGTTTAAACAGGTACAACATGCCTGTACTGTAGTAATGTCCAGTTTAAACAGGTACAACATGTATGTAGCAATGTCTAGTTTAAACAGGTACAACATGTATGTAGCAATGTCCAGTTTAAACAGGTACAACATGTATGTAGCAATGTCCAGTTTAAACAAGTACAACATGTCTGTACTAAAGCAATGTCCAGTTTAAACAAGTACAACATGCCTGTACTAAAGCAATGTCCAGTTTAAACAAGTACATGTCTGTACTAAAGCAATGTCCAGTTTAAACAAGTACAACATGACTGTACTAAAGCAATGTCCAGTTTAAACAGGTACAACATGTAAATATTCAGATTAAACAAGTACAACATGTCTGTACTGTAGCAATGTCCAGTTTAAACAGGTACAACATGTATGTACTGTAGCAATGTCCAGTTTAAACAGGTACAACATGTATGTAGCAATGTCCAGTTTAAACAGGTACAACATGTATGTAGCAATGTCCAGTTTAAACAGGTACAACATGTCTGTACTGTAGCAATGTCCAGTTTAAACAGGTACAACATGTCTGTACTGTAGCAATGTTCAGTTTAAACAGGTACAACATGTATGTACTGTAGCAATGTCCAGTTTAAACAGGTACAACATGTATGTAGCAATGTGCAGTTTAAACAGGTACAACATGTACATGTATGTAGCAATGTCTAGTTTAAACAGGTACAACATGTCTGTACTATAGCAATGTCCAGTTTAAACAGGTACAACATGTCTGTACTGTAGCAATGTCCAGTTTAAACAGGTACAACATGTCTGTACTGTAGCAATGTCCAGTTTAAACAGGTACAACATGTCTGTACTGTAGCAATGTCCAGTTTAAACAGGTACAACATGTACATGTATGTAGCAATGTCTAGTTTAAACAGGTACAACATGTCTGTACTGTAGCAATGTCCAGTTTAAACAGGTACAACATGTCTGTACTGTAGCAATGTCCAGTTTAAACAGGTACAACATATCTGTACTGTAGCAATGTCCAGTTTAAACAGGTACAACATGTATGTAGCAATGTTCAGTTAAATAAAATGTATGTACCTGAATAACAAACACAAATAAAAACCTTATTTTACTAAAATTGTACATCTTAAGTATTCTAAAAAAAATAATAATAAACATACAACATACCCTTTTGTCAACTTATACAAGTCTCAATAATAAAACTTTCAAAAAGTGTAACAAGACTTGTACTATACAATACAAAATAATTAGATAGGGAAATACAATGTACACATTTAGTAATGTGACAAAAGGTCAACTTGGTTGTACACATAGATATAATTATATACATAGACAACATTTCCTGTCTCTACCTCACATTAGTATTGATTTGCTTTACAATTTCCCTTCAAGTCAAAGTTCTATTAAATTGCAACATATGTTAATCTATTACAGACATCTAGTTACAAACCAGAGGCTCTCAAGGGCCAGTATAAATGTTCACTTGATTTATAATATATTAAAAATGTAGGAAATCTAAAATTCCTCATTAGATGACAATGGATGCCAAGTGATGGCAATAGCTGACATGACCCTTAGGGTCAATAGCCGATTTGCCAGTTCCCGACTTGATTCTAAAATTATACGTTTTTTTCCATATGTTTGTAGTAGTTGCTTCCCTTTGAGGCAGACAAAAGTGTCAATTTCATGCAATATTCAACCAAAATGACATATATTTTGCTCATACTCTGTATAAAATTTAAATGTTGTAACGACTTGTGAATTTTTTATTTGTTATAAAGTTAACTTCTACTATAATTTTACACGGTTCAATTATCTATAAATATTAAGAAAATTATACTCAAATTCTTAATCCTTTCTGTTGCTCTTGCATTGAACGGGAACCAGTTTGTCCTCTGTAAGGGAAATAACTCAAATAATAAAATGTTAAAAGTGTATAATTTTAGAATGAAGTCGGGAATTGGCAAATGGGCTATTGAGCTGAAAAAAAGAAGATATTTATTGATGCCATGTAAAAATAGTAAAACTTGTCCCCAAAATTTATGCATTATTTTTCCTTTCTGTTGTAGAGCATGCTATAATATATATATTTCCTAAATTTTCAGATACTTTCAACATCATGTCTTGCTGAGTCCAGGACTCATCACTTGTGTTTGGGCTTACAATTTTCTTAAACAAAATTAAAACAATACAAAGAATGCACTTGTTGAACTCATGACTTTTTTGTTGATAAATTATACAAATTTTATCTCTAAATTATTATTATTACATCTTTCTCCATTGTAAATATTATTGAACAGTAAGAGTTCTCATCACATATCTAGTAAGAGAGAGGAGCCATCATGGTCATGATTGACTTGTGATCGTATATGGTAGTTGGATTTACAACTACCTATGCAATCAGTGCCTATCACTACTAACACTGAGTTTGAATCCTGCTGGTGGTGAAGTGTACTCCCGATACAACGTTATGTGATAAAGCTTGTCAGTGACTTGTGCAGTGGTAGCTCAGTGGTTTTCTCCAGGTACTCCAGTTTCCTCTGCACCTTTCTAATGAGAGATCTGTGTTTATTTATACATACAATTGTATGTATATATTTATCTCCCCTGGCCCTGGGCAATAATAATTGGCCTATTATTTTTTAAAGAAATCACTAATTATCGTTTTCTATTTCTGTTTTCCACAATCCACTAAACTCTCTATTTAGTTGTTATTTTGTCACTTGTTTTCTATTTCTGTTTTCCACAATCCACTAAACTCTCTATTTAGTTGTTATTTTGTCACTTGTTTTCTATTTCTGTTTTCCACAATCCACTAAACTCTCTATTTAGTTGTTATTTTGTCACTTGTTTTCTATTTCTGTTTTCCACAATCCACTAAACTCTCTATTTAGTTGTTATTTTGTCACTTGTTTTCTATTTCTGTTTTCCACAATCCACTAAACTCTCTATTTAGTTGTTATTTTGTCACTTGTTTTCTATTTCTGTTTTCCACAATCCACTAAACTCTCTATTTAGTTGTTATTTTGTCACTTGTTTTCTATTTCTGTTTTCCACAATCCACTAAACTCTCTATTTAGTTGTTATTTTGTCACTTGTTTTCTATTTCTGTTTTCCACAATCCACTAAACTCTCTATTTAGTTGTTATTTTGTCACTTGTTTTCTATTTCTGTTTTCCACAATCCACTAAACTCTCTATTTAGTTGTTATTTTGTCACTTGTTTTCTATTTCTGTTTTCCACAATCCACTAAACTCTCTATTTAGTTGTTATTTTGTCACTTGTTTTCTATTTCTGTTTTCCACAATCCACTAAACTCTCTATTTAGTTGTTATTTTGTCACTTGTTTTCTATTTCTGTTTTCCACAATCCACTAAACTCTCTATTTAGTTGTTATTTTGTCACTTGTTTTCTATTTCTGTTTTCCACAATCCACTAAACTCTCTATTTAGTTGTTATTTTGTCACTTGTTTTCTATTTCTGTTTTCCACAATCCACTAAACTCTCTATTTAGTTGTTATTTTGTCACTTGTTTTCTATTTCTGTTTTCCACAATCCACTAAACTCTCTATTTAGTTGTCACTTAAGTAAGATCAGATATCATTTTATATTGAATGGGTTTCAAACACTTGTTACAAGTTGAAAACAATCATCATTGACATTGATTTGTCATTAAAATCATACAAAAACATTTAAAACTATACCATGATTACAATACACTATACTGTGTAACACACACAATTTAATTTCATCTCCTATTTAAATTAGAGATACAGACAGAAAATTCTTCGGAAGCATACTCTCAACGAGATTATCCCACAGGTGCTTGTAGACAGGACCCCATATCGTTGTACCGCCCACCAATTTATTTTCGTTTATTTTCTTATTTCTGGCATATTTGGCTTGGAAGATATATGCAGTGTTTTCACTACAAATTTTGATAGGGGGAGATCTTAGAATTATAGACGGAGAGAAAATTCGGCCGAGAGTCGGAAGGACCCCAGTCAGGTTCAGTGTAAAGCCCTGGTAGGGGGTGGAGGTGGATGCATCCAAGCCGATTTTTGAATTGGTGAATTTTGACTTGCTTTTGAGGGGGTTTCCTAGCTTTAAAATGGTTTCTTTTTGCTTCAATTTACACTGATTAACTTTGAGAAAAAGAAAAACGTAATAAACCTTTATTTTCAGACAGGTATACAGGATTTTCAGGATCTTCTTGACCATTGAACAATTTTTCATTGAGAATGATTTCTCAAGATCAACAACCATCAGTCATTTTCCATTGTTATTTCTGAGAAAGATATCACATGGTTCTGCCATTTTTCAGGTCAAAGATAAATGTACAAGTTTGGTAGGCAGTTAGTAGAAATAAACTTGATCATTCAGAAAAGAAATATGGACTTCCCCTATGATTATGTATCATTGAAAATAAAAGATTTGATAATATTGGTGTTTGTTTCATTTCCTTGACATAGTATGAAGTTATATCAACATTCAGATTCTTTGCAGTTTTTGAATAACTAAAATAGCATCATAGCTTATATCATTATATTAAATGCACATTTAAAGAATGTTAATTTGCTAGCCTTTTACTGTAATTTATCTTCTTTTGAAATAAAGTATGCATTTAACTTTTTTTAATAACAGAAAAGAACTTTCAAAGGTAAGTAATATTCAAGAATCTGATTGTTAATTAAGTAATCAATATAAAATGAAGAATAAGTTGTCAAAGACTCGTACATTTCAATAAACTTTTATTTTATTGAAAATATACTATCACAAATGACCAAACCCCCATAAAATATTTTATAAGGGAGAACTCAAGCATGTGCTTCAGAAGGGGATCGACAGTTCCTTATATTCATAGTCATAAGACATCTGTATATAGTCTATAGTTTGACAGACTAGATACTTTTTTATGTTAATACATGAATATCCCATGTCCTCAAACAGAAAATCAAAATAATTTCAGACAGGGGACTCTTGAAAATGGCTAGGGACATCGAATATTTGCAATATCATTCGCGATATTCGAGTCAGAACTTTAAAAGAAACGTGGCATCTTACACCCCAACTGCCACAGTCACCGAAATGAACATTTGAATTTACTAGTCCGAATCAAATTCCTGCGATTTATTTTATATAGTTCTAAATAAAAACTGAAAATATTTAGTGGTTTGAACAATTAAACTAAGTTTTACTGTCTTGGGCAGGAGAACCGGTGTTCATCGGTAGTATACGTATACCCATCCCCCCTTTTCTCCATACTGATACAACTTTATAAGATCAGACCCTGCTTACTGTAATAGAAAAACAAAAGTGGGTTATATTCCCTTCACTCTTTCAATCATCTAATTCAAATAATTTTAATCATCTTTTTGCTTTTTTGGACAAAAGTCCAAAATTGACTTCTACCGCTTCGTCGATGTTATCAATGTCATTCGGATCAAAGCTAGTCGGCCTCAAATCTTCCGTTGGAATGATTCAATTTTTATTTATTATTCCTATTTGTGAATCGTAATGTTTTAACATAAAGAAATATTGAATTCTTCAATTCTTCAGCCTTCGGTCATTGCATATATTTATCCTCTGAAGTAAACGAAATTAGATAAAAACCGGAAGTAATTGAAATACAAAAAAAACCACCCTGTAAGTAATAGTAATAGTAATAGAAATAAAGACCAAACAGTGATCTATCATCAATCAATGAACAATTAAAAGAATATAATATGAGGCAGGTGCCACCTGAAACGCTCCAGAAGAACAGTAATTTTTCTTCCTGTTTACAAAATATCAAGCTTAAAAATAATACCACCTAAAACTCCAAACTCCGGACAGTATTCGTATCCGCTACCGAACATTGTTTCATTTTTATTTCAACTAGAGTTCCGGTTTAGGTCACGTGATTTTTCTTTTAATTTATTTCCGATTTGGCAGCCATATTGTTGAAGATTTTGAAGTGCCATAGTACCTATTCATACTTCTACCATTAATCCTCCCGAACTTCGGGAGTGTATAAACAAATCAATAAACAGACATACATTTTGACTTTGTAACCAAACACAATGACATACAAGAGTATATTGACAAACAAACAATGATATCCCAGCTGAGGAGATCTGACAGAGTTATCTATCTTTGAATAATATATATATATATATAAATATTCTAATTATTATATTAAATACAAATATAGTAAAATACATGTAGAAAAGAAAAATATCTAGTAATTTATAAGTTTTGCTTCATTGACTGATTTACTAGATACATATTACTTACACCTAATATAACCACTTTACATATATCTAAATCATGACTAGTTAATAAAAACATAAACTTTTCTACATGAGACTACATCTGACATAGTTGTAAATGAAGGTACAATATCAGAAACATTTCTAAATAAAGCTACACGCTCATGAATAAGTTTATCACAATTCATGAGGAAATGAAATTCATCCTCCACATCCATATGGCACAATTGACAAATCCTCTGTTCTACTGGTAATTTCAGATAACGACCTTTTTCAATATTTAAATTACACAAATTTTTATAAAATTTGAAAGGCTTTTCTTATCAACGTCTGCATAAAGATATTTTTCTCTTTTGAAGTCTGTTTTAATTTTACGATATGTTCTCAACTTATTCCCCCCAATCACTCTATTATCATTGAACAGTAATTTATGCCAAAAATCAAAATATCTGTTTTGAAGTTTATCTGTTATTTCAGACAAAGTTCTAAGCTTTGAAAAAGTTGCTTGGTTATCCCATATGTGTCCAAAACCTATCACTTCTAAAAAAACTTTTGAGTTTACTAAATAACCCATCTTTGATTAGCAGGTTATCCTTGTACGAGTGAAATATCAAATTATTATCATTTACATTTAATATATGTAGCCAATATCCTACACTGGATTTGAGTGCATTCAGAGAAAGTGGATATAATCCCAGCTCACCCAAAATAGCAATATTGGTTGCGGATTTATGAACACCAAGTACATATTTTGAATAGTTAACCTGTATTCTATTAGGCACACATTTTTCATAGTTAGATTCAAAATTTGTAATGTCTCTAACTTTAATTAACTGAGGCAGAGACCATACTTCACTACAATATAATAGAATAGGCTTCACACAAGCTTCAAACAGTTTCATGTATATAGGTATATTACTTTTGTTAGAATACAGACTTGTACGTATGCAAAACATTGCCTTACAAGCTTTTCTAGACAAATAATCTATAGCATCTGAAAATGTACCTGAAGGCTTAAATAGTATTCCTAAGTACTTGCATGTATACTCATTTGTAAGGCTTATTGGTTCACACATGTATTATAAATGGGACGAGAATTTGAGGCCGAAAGAAAAAAAATGGCCATCAACTCGTTTCTTTGTCACAGCAGCACTTTTTCATACATGAAATTAAGATCAAATCATAACCAAGATCAAACACTATGATTTGTTTTCAATCCCCGAATTATCATGATTATATAATTCCATGTTCACTCCGAGAGTACATGCCGGCAAATGACAAACTCACAATTAAAATATAAAAGACAACTCTATTTATTTTTGAACATTTAACCCATGCTTGGAAAATTCATAGCCGGGGATTTTATAGCAATAGCCGGTGAAATGTGCCGGTTCCCGGCTTCAAATGAAAACACTGTATATGGGAATACTGACAGACAAGTTTTCTGACACATCCGGGTCGACTGATGTATATACATTGTATAGGGAGAAGGTAAGTCACTTTCGTTTTGTTTACCAGAGGTAGTGGTGTAGAATATTTTTTTATTGTTTCAGGCAAAATTCAGAACTTCTCGAAAGGCCGCTAGAGGTCGCGCTTACACCATTTCCGTCATTTCTACTAAAATAAACCAAAATGTCGACGACAGCCAGTGCTTTCAAGGATAAAATCGTTCAGCGGAGCCGTCAGTTGTGATTCGAATGGATAAAAGTGACCGATTCTAAGGAGTATATTCATTGTGATGTGTGGCAAGTTATAATTATTTTTTTTTAGTTTGAAACCAAGTGGTACCTCTGGTAAACAAAACGAAAGTGACTTACCTTCTCCCTATAAATACATCAGTCGACCCAAACGTGTCAGAAAACCTGCTTCTGCCGATTAACTGCCTCCATCGTCGTGTCGAAGATCATGCAGTGACTTAAATAGGTGCTATGCATCAAGGGAAGTCTCGCATCAGGATAAGTTAAAAACAGGTTAAAAGATAAAAGCAGTCAAGGCGGTTTATTGGACACAAATTGAAGCTTTAAAAGCATCAAGTGTGTCCATGCTGGCTTTGTCAGGCGGCAGGGCGTTCCAGTCTCGGACAGTTCTTGGGAAGAACGACATCTTCCTGACGTCAATCCTACAGTGTGGTACTTAAGATAGGCATTGTCGTGAGATTGTCGTAGTCTTCTTGTTGGGCTGTCGAGGCGGTCTGTCTTGGAGATGGCGACTAGTTCGTGGTCGATCTTATAGAGCATGGTAAGTCTAGCGTCCCTTCTCCTGTCCTCTAACCAAGGTGTTGGATCATGGCAGTGACGCTAGACCTATTGTGTTGGCTACTTAAGATGAACCTTGCTGCCCTTCGTTGTACACTCTCCAGCTTCCTGATGTCTATCTGATGATGAGGATCCCATACTCCACGAGTGGACGGACTAGGGTCTTGTATGCTTGCTCCTTGATTGTCAGTATTCCCATATATTTTCCAAGCGAAATATGTCAGAAATAAGAAAATAAACGAAAATAAATTGGTGGGCGGTACCACGACATGGGAGACCATATGCCGATATGGGGTCCTGTCTACAAGCACCTGTGGATTATCCAAAATAACCCTAACATGCACCGAAATAACCTTTAAATCGATGAATTAAAGTTCCAAACTATGCAAAAATGTGTTTTTATAACATTGTAATCATGTTTACCTGAGTTTTTGCAAGTATTTTATTTCAAAATTTATAGTCTCCACGCCGGGATAATTTCACTCGATCCTTCGAGTCTATCCTGTATTTGGAAGAAGAAGATGAAGAAGTTTTCAATCGTGAAGGAAGGATTGTGACAAATTATGGAATCACGTCCCGAACTTGGATAGAAAATGCTAATGACCGGAAAGGAATGTTTCGTTTTAATTTTTAAATAGTAGAAATAAAATGTAGACAGAATATCAAGTAGTTTTAGTTATTTATATATAGTCCAACGGCCCATTAGTCCGACAACCAATTAGTCCGACATTACAGTTCGTCACGGTGGTGGAACTAAATTCTACATTGTATTACCATTTTTACTATTAGTTTCCTTTTCTGGTTTAGTTTCTTTCCTTGTAATAGTAGTCCCCGTCTTTATGGAAGTCTTCAGGATGTCAGTTAGTTGGGAAATAGAAAAATCATACGCTCAGGTGGTACATACATGTGTACATGCATGTTTAATTACCTTTTGTGTCAGTTAGGAATGGGGACTACTATTACAAGGAACAAAACGAAACGAAACGGTTTGTTTCTCGTGTTTGTATGTAAAGCATATTACTTCGAATTCCTAATCAATTAAGGAATTAGGCATAAATAGCAACACCTCTACACAGTATGGGTACCTGTGCGGCGCAAATGACGTGTTTACGTAAAGTTTGTGGGCACGTTACCGTTTCCGATCATCGGCTGTCAAAACCGGAAGGGTTCAATGTAAGTTTTTATGTTTATATGTGGTAGTAAGCATTGCTAATGAACCCAGCAGGCATACAACGTTGAAACAACGTTGTATTCCTACGTTGAATCAACGTTGATTTTGAGTTGGATATGGAAGTTGAAACAACGTTGAAATTTCAACGTTGAACTAACGTTACTTTTCAACGTTGATTAAACGTTGAAAAATGGTTGTTTTCATGTTGAATTTGGGTTGAATATTAAAATACGACTCCCTTTTACCACATCGTGCACTCTTCTTGCATCTTGTCTCTTTTTCTAAGCCATATTAGAACATAGTGATTTAATTGTTGCCTTTATGTTCCTTAATATTCAATTTGTATTGGTAGTTTTTATTTGGAATAAGAAGAGGTTCTTCTTCTTATCATTATTCAATTACTGGTACTGTTATTGTATACATTGTAATAGTATATAATGTGGAGCTAGATGGAATATTTGTAATTTCCAATGTTACTGTTACTACAGTTCCAATCATACGGTATGGCAATATTATAAGGGGGAGATAAAATGCACACAAAAAAACCAAACAAACAAACTTAGAATTCTGGGAGTTAGATATTGCATAAACTATATTTTGCAACTAACATGACAAATAGAATAGAATAAAATTGGTCATTCAAGATTACTGTTTAGGATAAGAGGTTCATAAATGGGTGATCTCCGATTTTTATGATATTTTACATGCAACTAGATTGTAAGGACCTGCATCCAGATTTTTAAAAAATAATACATGTTATAGGTTTTGAGATACGATTCATCAACGATGTATACCCCGAAAATTAATCTAATTACATCATAAAATTTGTACCTATAAATTAGAACAATAAATTGCTGTTATATTTTTTTACAGAAAATCTGTAGGACACGTACCTTTGGCATATAATGAAATTTTAAATTTGGCAAATTTTCTTAAGTTTCATGCAGTTTTAACCAAATATATAAAATAAAAAATTTTCAATATTTGGATGCTAGTCCTTATAATTTAGTTGCATGCAAAAGTTCACAAAATTCCAACAGATCCAGGGCCCGGGTGGGTCGTTGGATCTAACAGCTCATACAAGCCTATTACCAATACGGCGTGGGTTCGCACCCAGCTTTGTAAATTACAAAAAGGGTGCACTTGACTCGCAGCCGCAAGTGATAAAGTTTACCAATTGCTTGCACAGGGTCGGTGGTTCTCTCCGGCTTCCTCCACCACTAAAACTGGTCGCCATGATATAGCTGAAATACTGCTGAAAGTGGCGTTAAAACACCAAAAATCTAATCAAATCAACCAACAGATCCCCCATTTATCTTACATTACGACATTTCAAACTTTACAAAGTTCACTCATATTTGTTGACTGTTTCAAACACAGGTTTCCTATAAAGTGAATAGGTTCAACGGTATATATATACAAAATTAATTGGCTCAACATTAAAGTATCGAAGAATGCTACATCATCAAAATCAATCATCTTTATTTGTATACATTTATCATAAAATGTTCTCAGTTATTTAATGTATCATAATGATTAAATCAGTAAATGATGTCTGACAGAATTTTAATATCTGTTTCGTATTAAAAGTCAATTGTCTCTTCTGCCACCACCGCCTATCCTTTCTGGCGCAAACTTCAAGAAATTGGCCGCACATTCGGTAATTTTTCCCTCATCTGTGTTATGACACGTCAGAAGAACTTCTGAAAATAAAAATAAAGATTTCTAATATATACCTGAACTAACAAGTTAATGAGTTTATTGAAGTTTAATACACATTTGGTTTAAGTGAATAGTTTCTGTTGCACTCAAATAATCACAAGTTGAAATGTTAGTCTTTATATCTGAAACATATCCGAGTTCACATAATATCCAATTTGTTCTCATTTCTTTAATGTGTGTGCCAACAAAATTGAAATGACTAGGTACACAAGACTGCTGCTACTGTAGTTACCTTAGTCTTTAATCTGTATATTGTTTATTTGGATTTCTTCACATGTATATTTGCAGTTTACTTTTAAGGACAAATAAAGCACCATGTAAATTTCACTGCTACCGTTTAAAATTCACTACAAATACCACCTCCCCTCCTAAGAAATGTTTTAATAATTTTAATATTTGCAGTGTCACAATCAATTATTAGATTATCAAATTAAATGCTAACTTTTTATAAGATATACTTATTAAAGATTTTACTTGAAGAACATCACAATCAAAATGAAAAGAATAAAACTTTGTAAATACTATTTAAGTAAACTCTTGAAAATCATAAAACAATTACAATCTTAATAATAATCACTAACCTTTGATTAGTTTACATAAGCATGACTTTACAAAAGGGAATTTATCCGTCTTGTCCTTCATGTTCATCCCGGCCATCAGTCCATTACTCATGCATCTGAAGAAAGAAAATCAAATACACAATGTATTATCAAAACTATTCCATGGAATTATACTGCGTTAAAATTGTATTGGTATAGTACTGACTGTAAACACAAAATGGACAGGATTTAACTAATAGCTATAATGGTTACTGTAACTCCCATTCCCTTGGAATGATATTGCAAATATGTATTATTCTGCACCTTTAGCAAACTTGACTAAGGAAAAAAAAAACAAACAAAATAGCCTTCTTTGTGCAGACGACTGTTTGTCACACTCTTTTCTTGGATACTGAAATTTGATTTGTGACCTAGTATAATTTCTGTTCTCAAGTAAAATTCTTATTTTGACTATTTAAAAGTTTTCTATGTACAATGTATTAAGTGAGTGATGTTAAACACAGCAAGTTATAATTCTTGTTAAGCAATCAACATACCTTGACATGGCCTTTTTAAGATGATTTTTAAATTCACTCCCTCCAATCTTGGTTATCAGCTGTTTCTGTAAGAAAAAAATGTGATGCCATTGATAGAACTGCACTTTTATACTGTTTTGTACTTTGTAGATGGCTTGTGTTGATGTGGATTAATTCATTCCTTTGTCATTGTGGGAGAGGTGAAAAAAATTGAAATATTTTGTAATCATCACACAGTTATGTGATAGTGTACTAGATTGTAAGCCTTTACATGGTGTTAATATACACACTTTACGACCAATTGAGTCATGAAGCAAAGAAGTTTGACATTAAATAACAACAACAATTTTGTTAATTTCTTAGAAGTCTGTATAATTTCCAGTTTGCACTTTTCACATATGAAATTTTGTTGTATGACCTACATGTATATTATGGCCAACTTTTTGGAATTGTATCTTATAAGTATTTTTTTTTCCAACTTTGGTATTTGTTGTACATTTTGTAACTTATTCTACTGCTCTATAACTGTTGACAAAGTGGCTCAACAATCAGGCAACACCTTAATTAATTTTGTATGGCAGTTGTTGACCCATACATACTGAAATGAGTCAGTCGGTCAGCAAATTTACACATGTATCCTAATTCTGTATTTTACCAGCAAAAAATATAATAAAATGAAAAAAAGAAGGTGAACATGGGACATAGATGCCCCTACTCTTGTAAAAATCAAAATTGACAGGCCTTTTGTGATTCTTAACACAGCCAAATTTCAAAACATTTGACCAAGTCCAAGGCAAATTCAAGTTATTGAAGGGAAACCAAAACATGACGGAGGGAAAGACAGACGGACAAGGGTAAAACATAATGCAAAATTTGTCAACTAGAATAAAAGTAAATGCACACAAACCAATGTGTCCACAGATGAACCACAACGAATAACTACCCCAAAATAGGGTGTCCCTATCGATAGTATACTTGCAGAAATAGTGTTTTAACATAACATGTATAATCGGCTGTTTTTGTTTTTTCATGAGTCACATTAACAGACAGTAAGTAGGAAGTCACAAACCTATATATACCCTTCAAACTGTTTTTATTTGTGCAGCCTGTTTTTCCCACACACCCCTTTTTTTTAATTCCCCAAAGGTCACACTACACAGCCCGTGCTTAAAATGTACGGATCTCCTGTACTTGGCGATCACTAGTATAAAAATTTGTTCCAGTATTGTGAATTTTTTTCAAAATTTTGTACAATACTGGTATACCAGTAATGTAATTCAATTATGAAAATATGAAATTGCATGGATTTTTTATAGTGTATTGGATTGCTTCATATTAGAAGGTTCATGTTATCAACTGTTGAAAAGCATACTAAAAGTACAAGTTCATTGTGTATCATTTTATTGGCATTTATAACATTGTATCAGTAATGCATCACAATACACAACAATCCGTTATGGATAGAGTCAAGATTATTATACAGCGACACAAGAACAACTACTTCAAGAACTGGTCTACCCAGGAACTAAGATTTCCACAATACCTATTACAGTACTTACTACAATACTATACACAAGTAAACAATTATTTTTTTTAAATCACAATACTGGTATACAATACTGGAACAAATTTTTATTCCAGTATTGTGCACAATACTACTTCTAGTATACCAGTATTGTGATCGCCAAGTACAGGAGATCCAAATGTACATTCCTTTATGAATATGTTTGAATAAAGATATTTCCATTTTCTAAGTAATATTATTCGCTGTAACAAAAACTGAGGAATGCAAAGTCAAACAACAAATCATGCAACATTGTAAATCAAACACGACACGAGCACTGCTCTATAACTTTCAACCAGAGTTTAAAACGAAAATCTTGGTGGTGGTGCTTTGTGATATGCAAATTACCTCTCCAAAACAGTTTTCACCAAAAACAACACCTTCAGGATACTAAAAATCAATTACTTTCTGCTTCTTCGTGTCAGTATTGATAGACTGGTTCAAATTCAATTGTATGCAGGCTAATCCAGATAAGTTTCAAGCCATTGCATTTGGCAATAAGACACATGCCAAGACACCAGTATTTAAAATAGATTCAGCTGAAATTACTTGTGATGAAGTGGTAAAATTACTAGGAATAGATATTGATTACCAACTTAATTTCAATTATCATATTAAAAATATATGTCGTAAAGCTTCTCAACAGTTGAATGTTTTAAAGCGCATTGGTTGTTTTCTTTCAAAATTAAATAAATTAACAATTTTTCATACTTTCATTTTGTCTAATTTTAATTTTTGTCCTTTGGCGTGGCATTTTTGCAATAAAAGTAATACCTCTAAATTAGAAAAAATCCAGGCGAGGACTTTACGATTTATATACGAGTACTATGAGAGCACATATGATGAGTTATTAGAAAAAGCTAAAGTTCCATCTCTGAAAGTTAGAAGAATGCGTACCATGGCTATTGAATGTTTTAAGATTTTAAGCAAACTTTCACCATCTTGTTTACATGATTTAGTTGTTTTTAAAGATTGTAAATATAATTTTAGATATTCCAATATTGTAGATATACCTAGGGTGAGAACATCTACCTACGGTAAGAATAGTTTTAAATATGCAGCAGCTGTTTTATGGAATGACCTACCTGATGATTTTAGAAAAATTTCCAATTTTAATCAGTTTAAGAATATTTTAAAATCTTGAAATGGAAATGTATGTAAATGTTCAGTTTGTGCTGACTTTTAAATTTGTTTAAGTTTCTACCATCTAGGTCATATCCAGTTTTTATTTATTGTGCTTATAAAAATTTTATGCTTTGCTCATAATATCAGCTTTTAGTTGTTTATAGTTTGCTACATTAGCTCTTGGTATGCTTAGCTTATAACATCAGCTTTTAATCTGCTTTTTTGCTTATCTTGTAACTGTTAGTATTTTACATGTAGTGCTTACTTAGTCTTGTATTTTAGCTGTATGTTGCATGCTTGTTATTTGTTATTTATTTTGTGTCTGTGTATGTCGGTTAAAAGCTCAACAGAGCCTATGTTGTATGTTGTTTTAACCATGCCGAATCTAAATAAAGCTTATTTATTATTTATTATTATGTCTCTGTGTTGATATGCGCGCTTGATATTTGAACCGCTCGTCAATGCGCATGTGCGAATTTGGTTACTTCCCGTTTCTAGCCCGCGAAAATGTAAAAATGATAAAACGAAATTTTACCTACTGATTCGATTAACAGTTCAACGCATACATGGTGGTTACTAGTAGGAAGGAAGTCCCAGTAAGAGACTTATATTAAAAAAAAAAGGATGACATGGTAGGCGGTGTTTGATCCCAAAACAAATTAAGACAAAAAATTACAGACACCCGCTGAATTCAGCCAGGACGACCCTGATTTTTTCAAAAAAGCTTCTTCGTGTAACCAATTATCACCACACAAAGTCATGTCTCGTTCCAATTTACATTTTTTGTATAAACATAATCTTATCATTTCCAATGACTGTGGGCATCTAAATGTGTAAAATGTGTTCACTGTGAGACTGAATTATGTAACACAGTGGTCTAGATTTACGTGAAGTTGGGTTTAATTTCTGAAAAAACCCATATTATTCTACCATCGAGTGCAACTTTTCATTAAAAAGGGTAAATATAAAAATTGTTGTTCACATAATTCCTTTGATTACAACGTGCTGGTTAAGAATTTAAAAAAATATCTTCCTCTGACAGGGTTTTAGGCTGAATAACTTTGTTAACTAGATCCAAAATATGTTTTCTAAATTCTGATTTATACGTAATTAATATCTGTTTGTTATTTGTTTTAGTAATTACATTATACAATGGATGTATCAGACGAGATTGTTCCATTAGAGGAATCGTTTCCAGAGTTGGACATCAGCCGGAAAATGAATCAAAGAGGCCAAGGTTGTGAAAAGGAAGCCCCTTTAAAACGTTGTAGAAATTCAGTCTTGAGAGGCACCAGCTGGTGCACGAGCAGTTATTTAAACCTAAATGTACCTGTGGAAAGAAATTTTCTGATAAATACGACCTCAAATTACACAAAAGAGTGTGTAGAACTGGTATGATATGTGACCAATGTGGTAAAACATTTGAAACTCGACAGGGCCTAAGACTCCATTCATTACAGAAGCATCAGGCATTGTATATGTATTCTTGTAGCGTTTGTGGATATCAGTGCTCAAGCTTAAGTCACTACCAAGGACATATGAATAAACATTTAAACAAGCCAAGTAAATGTAAGCTTGGTGCAAGTTTTCAATATCCATCTGATTACAAATCACACACGAAAATATGTCAAAAAGAAGGAGGATACAAATGTGAAACATGTAAATCAATTTTCCGCCTGAAAAAGCATTTGATTGCACATATATAAAGGGAAAACACACAGGTGAAAGCCCTCACATGTGTTCAGGGTGTTACAAAGCTTTCAGCTGGAGCTCCTCTCTTTCATACCACCGCAAAACATCAGGTTGTACTTTGTTCTTACAAAGGAGTACAAAATACAGTTTTGTTTCTTTTATTTAAATGCGCAATTGACCAGAACCAGAGACATATTTACCAGTGAACTTATGTTATACTTCGTGCCATGCTATCAGCCTGTAATTCTTATGCCATAAGGTGGTAGGCCTGGGGTATGGGAGATAACTCTATTTTCAGTGTCTTCTCAAATATATGATAATCTGTGCGTTTGAAAATCCCCCCCCCCCCCCCCCCCTCAATTCCAAGCTTCTTGGTGACAAAGATTGTTTACATTGGATATGGCCAGTTAAAAAAATGACTCCTTTTCCTTTTACCTTTCCATAGCTGTGCTCCTTGCAGGGCTCACCAAACCAGGCGAAGTGGGCGAAATGCTCGCCCTATATCATCTGAAGTCGCTCTCCCTCGACTACAGTTAGCGAAATTAAAGTCGCCTTGTTTCTTTTTTATCTCACAAACAAAGAAACTAGCAAAGGATGGGTGTGTGATAACTTTCCTCGACAATTTCATTTTTTTTTAAATCTGACGGTAAAAGTTTGTAAAATTTAGTGCAATGATGTCTATATGACTATTCTTCAGTGTGACATTTTTTGGTGGAAATTAATTGACAGGAATTTTTTTAATCCGATTTTTAATACCAAGGTGGTCCTCAGGGTATCCCCCCTTTTTTGCAGTTTCCACTGTTTTGCATGTGATTATCTCCAAACAGGATATTCAGATATGCTACATATTTCATATTTATTCAACAACAACACTCTCAAGTGTATTAAAGCCAAAATATTCCCCTTCAATCAGAAATAAATGTGCATATCTATTAGAATCTTCCGAAACTAGTATTACCATCTGCCAATCTGGCATCAAGAATACCCCCAGAATTGCTATATTTAGGATGTGCTATGGAGAAAACGGCACGGTGAAATTTTTTGAAACTTTGGCAGATAATGTATTTAGACATAACTATTCCATGATGCAAATTTAAAAAAAAATTGAATGATGGGAAAATTTTAGGGTAACCCAGGTCTACTACCTTAAGAATGCCCGATATTGTGTTTAATGAAAACTTTAATACTATGAATATTTTTGTATTTATTTACATGACTTGCGAAGATCTCAGTTTTTATATTATTTCTAATTTTCTTGATTTTTGTCTAATGATAAGACAGTCATTTGTTGATTATTTATTTTTTATTGTTATCTGAAAAACAGGTTCTAGTCAATAAATATATACATGTTTAACCCCATGTGTATTATTCTAATTCCATACCCATTCGTTTTTGGGCCAAATTTGTTGACTTGTCCCGTTCAGGTTGTGCACTCTTTGATGGCATGCCAGGTCCTTGCATGTCTTGTGTCGGTTCATTTTTGTTACTTTTTTTTCTAGTCTGATATAAAATAGTTATTTGCCTCGAAATGGGAAAGTTGATACATTCAAACGTTTAATACTAATATTGGTGAATGAATATAAAGATTTAGTAATCAAACAAGTAAAAAAACTTCGTAACCTCACACATGTATTGAGTTGCTCATTTTTCAGCAGTTATAAGCTTCTTCGTCTTTAGCTGCAATAATGTAGCTCCTGTGACAAACTTGTGTCTCGGCAGAGCTACAACGCGGTCCCATTCGTCACAATGGAGCAAAATAAAAGTTGCAGTTGAAACATAAAAAATCACTATTTACGCTTCAAACATTTCATTATAACTATTAGTGATGATCCCAGTCCTTGTTAAATCGGTTTGGTTGAGAAATATATGCTTTTCAAAGGTAACAACAACCTTGTTCAAATTTATCGATCGTTTTCATAACCGGAAACTACGGAAGGCGGAGCTTTTCTAAATATGGTATTTCTTACTACACGCTGATGTAAACATTCACGCCTCAAATCACCAAATATGGTATCGACATCCAAATAGTGAGGCCGCAAATGACGAAATTCAAAATGTTCAGAGGCATGGATTTTTATTTTGTGGGAATTACATTCTAAAATACTGGTAGGTGATACAAACTTGTTATAATAATGGACAAAAGGAAAGGTTATGTCTTATTATTGATAAATGCAGGCGTCAGAAACTCTGTAAGCGAGCGCAAACAATCTCGGCGGCTGCTCCATTACGTGTAATGTCATCCCGTTATAACCCTTGCGAGTAAGCGAGCATTTAGGGTTTTATTATTAGAACTACTTCATCTTGTATGCATGCAAGCTATGTCAGAACAATTAACTAAGAAACATGGATATCTCACACTATGATGCAATTGCATTATAAAGCCTTTCATAGGTCATTTAAAAAAAAAATAATCGCTTTGATCTTTTTAACAATACTAGAAAATATAGAAATTTCAAAGAAAAATAAGATAGAGGTAATTTCGAAGGGGCATCTCTACTGGTATTTGCAATATGTTTACAACGTGGATTGAACAAAAAGTGACAGAAAACAATACTTTAATTTGAAAATACAATTTATCAGTATTAAAACCATTACACTATGTTAGATTTATAGTCATAAGTGTCACAGTTTATATGAACTTTTGGTCAATAACACGTGGATTGATAGAAAAACGTTTCGCTTCTGGATGCATATGTCGGGTTCCAGATCATGCTGACTACATTAGTCAATGTCTATACCAATAGCTTATGGGCTAATATATTCGTCTCATCTCTATTCTGGTGCTGACGTACAGGCTGTGCACCTCTAGATGGCATTCCTGGTAACTGTATGTCACTGCATTTGCGCTTAGGGTTAACAGATTTTCTTTCTTCAGTGTCAAATTCATGATCCCTATAAAAAGCAATGAATGCAATAGACATGTTGTACAATGATACATGTTTACTGGCTAGAAGTAGGAGGAGGATATATGTAGCCAACATCCTCATTGTGCATTTCGGTATGGAACTAAAGAAATATACTAGTATACAGTTGGAACATCTAACACTATACCCTTTCGAAAGTACTGAATCCATCACTAATATTTCAAAACATCTCATCTCCTTATAGCAGATGAAATTGTATGCTATGAATTTGTTATACAGAGTATTCAAGGTAAAATCTAGAGGTTCAGAGATCAGGGCCCAGGTCAATACGTGGTTCAAACTGTCTACGATTGCAGGACATTTCCATTTTAATGTCAGTTATAAGCCCACAGTGAATTGTTCGTATTACGTATTCCTAGCCCACAGTGTAACATTAAAATGCCGACAGCCATTGGAAATGATAAGATTATATTTATACAAAAAATGTAAATTGGAACGAGACATGACTTTGTGTAGTGATAATTGGTTGTACGAAGAAGCTTCTTTGAAAAAATCAGGGTCGTCCTTGCTGAATTCAGCGAGAAAACAATGATGTCAATGTTTACGCAACATCAAAATCAAGTTTAAGTGTAAAAAAATGATATTTCTGTTCAAAAGATATGTTTTAAATTTTCCTAGCGTATAAAGGTATTATATCAGCGGGTGTCTGTAATTTTTTGTCTTCATTGGCAATGTTTACTACCACATATAAACATAAAAACTTACATTGAACCCCTCCGGTTTTGACAGTCGATGATCGGAAACGGTAACGTGCCCACAAACTTTACGTAAATACGTCAGTTACGCCGCACAGGTACCCATACTGTGCTCTAGTAATACCACATACAAACCAACTTCGCCGTTCGACAAAGATGAAATCCTAGCTAACCACAGATCATTCATGACCTCTTTAAACATTCCCTCTGGTAAAGAGTCTGAGGATTTACCCTATTTATATTGGATACCTAAACTCCATAAGACACCATACAAAGAAAGGTACATAGCGGGATCATCAACTTGTTCGACGAAGGAATTGTCTATTCACCTGACAAAGATTCTGTCTGCAGTAAAAGAGGGACAACAGAAATATTGTGAAACTGTTTACTCGCGTAGTGGCATAAATCATATGTGGATTTTGAAAAACTCTAAAGATCTTTTGGATAACCTTAAACAAAGATCTTTCTCTCAGATATCCTCCATCAAAACTTTTGATTTTTCAACTCTATATACCACCCTACCGCATGACAAATTAAAAACCCGCTTAAAAGAAACAATTCACAAAGTTTTCAGTCATAGAAACTATGGCACAAAATGTGTTGTGTTAGGCTACAATTCCACATATTTTTCAAACAAAATTCAAAAAGTTAAAACCTGCTACTCCGAGGAACAAGTGATCAGTATGCTGGAGTTCCTCATCGATAACATATCTGTCTCCTTTGGAGGGACACTGTTTCAGCAGGTCGTCGGCATACCAATGGGTACGAATTGCGCCCCTCTTCTAGCCGATTAATTTTTATACTCATATGAGCCGGAGTTTCTTCAGAAACTTGTAAAAGATAAGAACATTCATGAGGCTAGAGCCTTTAATTTCACACACAGGTATATTGATGACGTTTTATCTATCAATAATTCTAGATTTGCAGAATTTCTTCCATTGATATATCCTCCAGAGCTGGAAGTTAAAGAGACCACAGATACAGCTTCGTCCGCATCATTTTTTGACTTATACCTCGAATTTGACGACAGTGGTCAACTCAGTACTAAAATTTATGATAAACGGGACGACTTCAATTTTATAATCATAAATTTTCCAAATATGTGCAGCAATATACCAGCTTCTCCTGAATATGGTGTTTACATCGCGCAATTGATTCGCTATGCAAGGGCCAGTAGCAATTATTCTGATTTCCTGAAACGTCATCTTCATCTGAGAAACAGGCTACTGGACCAGGGCTATGAAAAGATTCGCCTTATTCGATCTCTTAAAAAGTTTATATTCCGATACCAAGATCTTGTCGAAATATATTCCGTCTCTGCAGAGACGATAATAAACGATGGATTTTCTATAGTGAAAATGTCAAAAATATTTGTTTATCAATGTGTGACGTAAAAGTGTTTTCGACATTTACTTCACTGAATTTGGTACTGCTTTGACAACTATTTTACCTAGTTTGTTCCAGTATTGTTATAAATACTGTTATAGTGACAGCCGGATCTTTTGAGCCGTATTGAAAGCGGGAGGTTTGGCGCTTTAAAATCTGATTCAACCCACCATTTCTTTAGAAATGCATGTACCAAGTCAGGGTCATTACGGTTTTCACAGTTTTCCGGTTGTTGACTGATTTTGTCTGTTTATATACTTATGAGTTTTAACTTTCCATTTGTAAGATTGTTCGGAGTTCGGTAATTTTGTTATTACCCTTATTTAAAGACTTTACGGTTCCGTTTCGTTTATTAAATTAGCAAGTAAACAATCCATGTTTTTGGTTTAAAGTAGCGGATCCAGAGGGAGTCTGCGGTCAATCCGTCGAATTTCAATTTCTGATCTCAATGCAAATGTGAAAATGCTTGCATTTACCGATGGGACGTGCGTCTATATAATGTTGCTACCATTAGGCTTCATTTTTGCTGAATGGGTCATCGCTGACATTGTTGTGGTACCCTCCGTACTTCCTGTCGTTGTAGTTTCCTCTTCTGTGGATGTACTTGTAATATTAATAGATGAGGCAGAAGTCCTGGACAAAAAACCTGAAGAATATGGAAGAAAAACATTTAGCTTGTTATTTAGTAGTAAACACGTAGATATTAAATTTAGTGCGCACGACGCGCTTCCGGAATAACCTTCATCCGGTACGCTCAATAACCTTCATCCGGTACGCTCAAATTCAAATTCAAAATATTTGAGAGCCAAGTAAATTTAAAAATCTTTGGGAGCATGAAAACCAAAAGGCTTAAACAGAATAGCCAAAATCAACTAAGGTCAACTTAGAGTAAAACGACGAGTGTCCCTAGTGGAGTAGGAACTGCTAGCATGAGTTCACTCAATGTTTTAAGTGGAGCTTGCTTTACTCAATCTTTAATTTTTTTGTGTGGTGTTTTGTTTGCCCTTTTGTCCTTTTTCTTTTAGCCATTATGATTAACTCTTTGGTGTCTTCAGACTCCTCTTCTAACTTACCTGTAACGTATGTTTTTGTATGTATTTCTTCTAACTTACCTGTAACGTATGTGTTTGTATGTATTTCTTCTAACTTACCTGTATCGTATGTGTTTGTATGTATTTCTAAGTATACTACCTCCTTGGGGTGTAATAATTACCGTGGCAACCCCACCTCGAGATAGGGTCGAGATATGGCGACCGTGTGTTCGACAATGGTCGAGAAAATCGAAACATTAATACATTATGGTAAAATAGCTTCTTCGTTAAGTATACAGCATAAACGAGCAAAGAACTTTGAGAATGTTAAAACAATTTGCTTGAGTGGAATGAAATGTCAATATACGTATTGTTGTTTCATTGTCCTAATAACGTACAACCTGACATGTTGGTCTGGTACAAGGCAGGCATCGTTATCTCATCAAAACGTTAATCGAGATGATATAGCTGATATAATCTCCCTCTTAATGACTCACTGTATGAGTTGGCGGCTTTGAAGCTTGAATGCCATCTCATGTGGGGGGATTGTATTTGGCCAACCATGGTTCATGTAACCCAATTTACAAATTTTGAGGTGGGTAGGAAGATGATTAATTATGTTTCTTACTTTAATGCAAGTAGAAACAAACATTGCCGAAAAAAGTAAAAAGAAAATATCTTGTGGAATTACTTATAAACATAGTGGGTAAAACCACTTCCCAACTGGGAGTCCACTGGTTGTGTTGGAAGAATCAAATTTTTATTTTAAGGACTTTAAGAATACGTTATATGCCGGTGTTTTGTTTACTTACACTCGGTCGTCACGGTAATTTCACAGCGGAAGTCACACAGGAACAGCCAGATATGTTGTGTACTGCACTTGCGCTAAATATAGAGTTGTTGAGTATTATCGTGTGTGCCGTTTTAGAGACGTCATATTAGAATTAACATTAAACAACGATCAATTACCAAGTTCTTTTAGCCATGGTGTTGTCTCTGCTTCGATTTACGGATTCTGATAGCCTTTGGTATTGTCAAACTCTTAAAGCTCACTAGGCCCTAACTCAGGCGAATTAGAATTCAAAATTGGTATTTAGGAAATATTAGAATATTGATAAATTAATTGTTGTCTAACGTTAAGTAAGCAAAATTTCAGCTACATTCGCGCATGATGAGGTGGTTCCTTAGTAAAATAGAAAAAACAACGTCTATTCGTAGTAGTTACTAGTAATACCTTACTTCGACTCTGACAACATGAGACTTGACTAAATGTCTGAAAAGAGAGTGCTGATTGGACTAGATTCTGACAACATGAGACTTGACTAAATGTCTGAGAAGAGAGTGCTGATTGGACTAGATTCTGACAACATGAGACTTGACTAAATGTCTGAGAAGAGAGTGCTGATTGGACTAGATTCTGACAACATGAGACTTGACTAAATGTCTGAGAAGAGTACATGTGTGAAAGGTGAGAAATTGTTGTTTAATACCAAATGAGAAATTTGCAGCTATGTCATGTCGAGTTTAAGTTAAATTCAGTGCTATGATGATGATGATGATGATGATGATGATGATGATGATGTCATCTTTGTACGAGACCAACGCGTTTTGTTGAATTTGCTATAATTGTAGCTTACTGAAACAACAGTCCGCGGGTAGACATATCTCTCTACTCGGACACATTATCCTGATTCCAAGCCAACCAGTCTTTGTTCTTTCTCCTTAATGCTGCGTGAAGAATTAGAGGAGAAACAACAAATATATCATTGCTATTGTCTTGGCAAGAACGGAGCTCGAACCCACGATCTACCGCACTCGATCGCGCGAGGCGATCATTCAAATCATTACATCACCGATACGGTTCGTATAAAAGGGGAGATTTTGATAATAAAAATAAAAATAACAATAACATAAGAACATTGTTATTACTGAGAAATTGTGCTATTTTCTGTATTTAATGGTAATCTACGAGCAGAGAATGGAAATTTGAAAATGATTTGATTAACACATGGTTGGGTTCGACAACTAAAATTGCGAAGCACATAGACAAAAATTGAAAAATAATAAATTCATCTTAAAATGAGCCGTTCATTACACCTTTGTTTTTGTACGAAATATTTTGCCAATTGAAACATGATGACCAGTTATACTGAAAAAAAGTATGAACGGCGTGTTTTCATGATAGAATATATCGTAAAACAAATTTCATAGTTTAAATTTTTTGCTGAATATTTTTCTTATTCTTATGACAATAGAATTATTGAAAGGAAACGAATCTGCCATGTCTGTCATATGATGATATTGTGTGAGGATGTATTGATGTTGACCTGATATTACGTAATTAAAACTGAAATACGAACTTGAATTAGTATAGTAAATCGTACAACTTGACTTCCTCGTACATATGTAATCTTTATCAGGATTTGGGGTATGGTGTTTAATGCCACTTCCAATAACATTTCTGTAATATCATGGCGGTGAGGTTTATTGGTGGAGGAAATCGACCGCACTTTATAGTAAAATGTTGCATCGAGTACACTTCGTCATCAGATAGATTCGAACTCGCAACTTCAGGGTAATATGCACTGATTACACAGGTAGTTGTAAGTCCAACTACCACACGATCACGACCACAACGGTCCCGAGTTTGTATAATATAGGTCAACGTGACCATCATTTAATTTATTAAGGAAATATGTGTGTTAAATTACAAAGGGTTTAATTTGTTTATTTGACACCTCTTCAGGATCATATATTTATTTCATCATATTTTTGTCCTCGATTTTGAGTGACTCTATGTCCTCAATGATTTCTTATTAATAGTATTATAAATCATCATGAAACAACATATTTCCCATTAATATGTACAATCTCCTGCCTAGGATTAATTTCGTTAATTACAGTCTATAATTTTCTCAAATTTATGTTTACAGTTTCAAAGCTTACGCTCCAAGCAAAAAATAATTCAGTTTCTATTTATATTCACCAATGACAACTCAACGACCATGACGACATCGTGACACGAACATAATTATTATTAAACAACATTATTAAGAAAAAAAACTGCTGGGACGTGCTAATCTGGGTCACGGGTCACTGTAATCGGGCGGCTGTATCGAGAAACAGATACGGTGTTGAACAAGCTGTTGATACTCATGAAATATTGATAAATGCTATAAATTTTATGTTTGTCTTCAATAAATATGATAGACAAAACCATGTGTGAAGTTTTATGACGAAATATCTCCGATTTCTATTTAAATTTACGAGTTGAAGTTGCGGCTGTATCGAGAAACAGATACGGTGTTGAAAAAACTATTGATACTCATACAATATTGATAAATGCAATAAAACTTTATGTTTGTTTTCAAGAAATATGATAGACAAAACCATGTGTGAAGTTTTATGACGAAATATCTCCGATTTCTATGTAAATTTACGAGTTGAAGTGGGGAAACACCCACATGTAATTTTAGCGATGTATTTTTATCTTGGACAAGAATAATGAGCGTCCTGATTGGATGACCGATTTAAAACACACTGACACCGCATGGTAAAAAGATGCATGTAAAAGAAATCTACGTTATATTTATTAATTTGTTTGATTCTGGAATATTGTTTATCATTGATTTAAGCAAGAAAAAAAAGGGGAGGGGATGAATTTTATTAGTGAATTTTACAGTTAAATAAATGTTATGCTGCGACAGTTTACAGAGAAAAATAAAAAAATTGTTGCGACTAAAGCTTAAATCAGCGTTAAAAATTGAACAAATATCAGTGGTTTTGTAAATGAGATTTATTTTAAATAGAAAATCTGAATTTATTATTTATTAATTTATTATTAATGATACAATTGTATATCCCTTGGGAGGGGAAGGGGGGATATGATGAAAATTTGAAATAAAAACACAGGACCGGACTTTAAGCAAAAATAAAAATCCAGGATTAGTTTTTTTTATAAAATCCAGGACCCCTGTGTCCATGATTTTTTTTTTAAGGTTAATAATATGAAATATTGACATCCACTCTTGCCTTTAGAACAGCACATTTCTGTGTCCACACTTGTTAAAAGGAAAACAAAATCTACAATCTATCATAACAAGATATTTGGAGCGACTGTGTTTATTGTATTTAAATGTGGTGTTGACCTGATATTTCATTCTAAAACTGAAATACGACCTTTAATTAGTATAGTTAATAGTACAGAGTGACTCCCTGTTCCACGTGTGTTCTTTACAAGCAAATTACACATTGTCAGTAGTACAGATATCTAACATTTTGAAAATCTAGCTACTCCTAATCTGGACGAAAACAAATTTGACCTAGAACGAAACAGCCTCTGCACAATACAAAATGACATCATAGCAGAAGTAACAGCCAATAAGGTGAAAATCCCACCAGCAACAGAAGCAGAAGTAAAGCAAGCTATCCGAAAGCTGAACAATGGGAAAGCTACTGATGAAAATGGAATACAAGCAGAACACTTTAAATTTGCAAATGCTGAATTGGCAACAGAAATTTGTAGTATCATCAACCAAATATTTGAAGAGCTTAATATTCCAGATACTTTGAAAAGAGGTATCTTAACACCAGTATTGAAAAAGAAAAAGGACAAAACTTTACCAGGAAATTATAGAGGCATAGTCGTTACAAACACGTTCTCAAAAATTATCATAATTGAGTCGGTCATCAAAGAGCGATTAGAAAAACAGCTATCTCCAACGCAAAATCCATTACAGAGAGGTTTCACTGAACACGCATCTAGTAAATTTACAGCATTTATAGCATCAGAAACTATATTAATATACAAAAAATTTAATCGGGATTTAGAACTTCTGACTGTAGACGCAGAAAAAGCATTTGGTACACGGACTATAGAACAAAATGGGCTGCATAATTGGAGTGCTTCGAATTCCGGAGGAATTTTACCTGTACAAAGACAAAAAGAAACAAACCATAAAAACATGAAAAAATAGCACATTGTAGGAACATTTCCTAAATCTAATAGGAAAATCGTAGAAACATAGAGAAATCGATGCACCTTGCACACGTGTACATGCACGACCGCTCATTTCCCGCAATTGCAAGGTCCAGACACGTCAATAAAAAGTGGGGAGATGGAGGGTTACACTAGTTTTATGTGACCAAAGGTTCCCTCTTATTGAGTAACCCACTATCTTCTTCAGATGTTACAGTTAAGGGTATTTGGCAACTTTTCAACTATTTTGCGCTGGTCAGTTTTAAAGTTAAGGGAAAGGCGAGTACCCGGTGAAATCTACCAACTAGTATATGTGTTCACACAAAGTTGGAAATAATACAACGCGACACTGATGTGAATCGAATTCACAAAATTCGTGGGTGATAATTTATATATTATAAGACAATGCATTAATATATATTGTATTTAGGGTTATAGTTATGATGTTTAACGCCAATTGCAACAATAGTTCAGTTAATACGCGGCGGTCAGTTTTATTGGTGGAGGAAACAGAAAATCCGGATAAAACCACCAATCCGCGGCAAGTCACAATCTTTATCATATAATGTTGTATCGAGTACACCTTGCCATGATCGGAATTCGAACTGTCTTTAGTGGTGATATCCACTGATTGCACAGATAGTTGTAAATCCAGCTAACATATGCTCACAACCACAACGGCCCCTATTGCCTATTGTATTTAGTACACTATAATAATACAATGTCTTTGAAAGTAAACTTTTATTTGCAACAGCCTGTACATGCTTGACGAATGCCACCAGTGGAACAGGAACTGTTTACTCTTCCGCTGCAACTGAGTTCACCCCCAGTTTTTAGTTGGGTTCGTGTTATTCTAAATTTAGTTGTATGTGTATGCTATGTAGATCGTTGCGAACTGTTTACTCACGTAGTGGCATAAATCATATGTGGATTTTGAAAAACTCTAAAGATCTTTTGGATAACCTGAAATCAAGATTTTTCTCTCAGGTATCCTCCATCAAAACTTTTGATTTTTCAACTCTATATACCACCCTACCGCATGACAAATTAAAAACCCGCTTAAAAGAAACAATTTATAAAGCTTTTAGTCATAGAAACTATGGCTCAAATTTCCACATATTTTTCAAACAAAATTAAAAAAGGTAAAACATGCTACTCCGAGACCACAGAAACAGCTTCGTCCGCATCATTTTTGGACTTATACCTCGAATTTGACGACAGTGGTCAACTCAATACTAAAATTTATGATAAACTTCATACTTCAATTTTAAAATCATAAATTTTCCAAACAAGTGCAGCAATATACCAGCTTCTCCTGCATATGGTGTTTACACTCGCAATTGATTCGCTATGCATGGGCCGGTAGCAATTATTCTGATTTCCTGAAACGTCATCTTCATCTGAGAAACAGGCTACTGGACCAGGGCTATACAAAGATTCGCCTTATTCGATCTCTTAAAAAGTTTATCTTTCGATACCAAGATCTTGTCGAAATATATTCCGTCTCTGCAGAAACGATTATAAGCGATGCATTTTCATATAGTGAAAATGTATAAAGATAAAGAAGTCAAGAAAAATGTCAAAAATATTTTTTTATTTTGTGACGTAAAAGTGTTTTTGACATTTACTTCACTGAATATGGTACTGCTTTGACAACTATTTTACCTATTTTTTTCCTGTATTTAAATACTGTTGTAGTGACAGCCGGAACCTTTGAACCGTAATGAGAGCGGGAGGTTTGGCGCTTTAAAATCTGATTCAACCCACCATTTCTTTAGAAATGCCTGTACCAAGTCAGAGTCATTACGTTTTCACAGTTTTCCGGTTGTTGACTGATTTTGTCTGTTTATATAATTATGAGTTTTGACTTTCCCTTTGTAAGATTGTTCGGAGTTCGGTAATTTTGTTATTACCCTTATTTTGTACTTTTTCTTTTGGCAATTGTGTTGTCTGTTCTTCGATTTACGGATTCTGATTGCCCCTTTGGTATCTTTTTGTCATTGTGTTGTCTGTTCTTCGATTTATGGATTCTGATTACCTCTTTGGTATCTTCAAACTTTTCTGGATCTTTATCAAATAATAAAAAATATTTTGTTTTTACATAAGAAAGATAAAGGGACATAATGAAAGGAACTATGTGGTTTTTGTGTTTGCATAAACAATGCCTCAATATGCTGAACCACAAAAGAAACGTCGTATAAATTAAAATATCAAACATCTTTATTTTGAAAGATAGCAATTTAAAAAATAAATATCTGATTATCATTTCAAGCAGATTTATAAACATAACAAGTTTCCTAAATGTTTTTTTTTCGGAAACTTTTGTCAACACGACATGACAGATTGAGAAGAAATGATGAACGAAAGTCAGTATCGTGTATATCCTACATTGGCGTTGATTACAACTGAACACATCTTCTGTACACTGAATGATCTATGTCATAGGAATACGAGCCCAAACCCTCAAGAAGGATGCACTGAACATTCAGCTGCTATCGTCTGCATCGGTTTGGCTTCGTCAAGTCGTCTTCGTCTTTGAATCTCCCCCAGACATGTTCAATCGGTGTTAAGTCCGGACTAAGAACAGGCCATGGCATAACATCTATGTTTTTTTGATTTTTTTTGCTTTTTTGTTTTTTTTGGGTTGGAGAATATACTTTGTGGATCTTGCTGTATCAGCACAAGCGTTGTCATGCTGAAAAATGTAGTAGTTCACTAACGATCACCAAAATTATGGCACCGCATGGGGTATCAGAACCTGAGCTATGTCGCGAGCGGTTGTAACCCCATAACCTCTGCCTGGGGCGATGTTAAAAAGAAAATCATCAATTTTGTATTTAAAATGGTACATTTTGAAAAACGACGTTTGTTTTTGCGGTTCAGTATATAATTGAGCTGTTGGGAATTACTTGGTTACTACAAACTGGTGGGTGTTTCCTATATTATATTGTATACAAGTCGTATTTCATGTCAACCAAGAAATCATCTGATGCAATGTACACCATGGTTTTTTTCTGAAATAACCTTTACAATTCGATACCATTGCACATACTTCCGTTATCATTATACATCACATGCAATAATAAATTTGTCCAATGCGTACATAAGGTACAGCGTGGTTAAAAATAGGCTAAATGTGCATGTATAAAACGATCTTAATCAATTAATATACTGAGGCCTTATGGTATCATGTCCGCTTTTTCCTAGATTGGGAGTTCATATCAACGTCATTATATTTTATTTATCTCTTCCCTTGTACTGTTGTTTTTGTATTAAAATCATTCTCTCAAAAACTTGTTCGGACTTATCTAATCTGTTTTGTCTTAAATTCATATGTATTCGACAAACATTGACAATATACAGGACAAGATCAGTGCAAACATATTACCCGGTATAGCAGACAATTTGTTCCGACCCGCCAGATGGGCCGGCTGGAATACATAGACTAGGCTAAAAGGGCCGATCGGAATGAATAGCCTAGGCTGAATGGTCCGGGTCTAGGCAATTTGGTCCGACCCAAGTTGAATGCAATAGCTAATGCAACAAAAGTATCATACTGACGTAAATTAAGGCACAAGAAGAAATAACTTTTATTACAAACTCTACAACATTCTTGTATGGTTTTAAGAGTCACAATAGCCACAAAGCCTAGGCTATTTTTTCCGATGCCAGGCAATATGGGCCGACCTGCTTTTACATTTATAAACCTATATATATTTTGTAAATTCCAACGTATTATCAATAAAAATATTCATCTCGGCTATGTGTGTATATATTTTTTAATTCGTAATTCGTTTGTTTGTTTGTTGGCAAGCTCACTAAAATCGAAAATGTTGGTCAACGGTTTGAGTGTCCCATGCGTAATACTATATATATGAACGTGAACACTTGTCATCTCAGTTCCACATTATTAAATTCATTTGTACAATATTTCACCGCACGTTAACATGGACGAGAGTGCGTACTCGACACTGTTGAAATACGTTGAAAATACAGAATATACTAAAAAATTAACAGAAAGTGAAAAAAGGAAGTTAAGGAAGCAAGCAAAACATTATGTCTCAAAGGATAACCTTTTATACTAAGTTAGTGCAAAGGGAGAAACTAGACGAGTGGTTAGAAAAACAGAAAAGCATAGGATTCTTCGTGCTTGCCATTCCGATAGTACCGCTGGTAAATATATCTTCTATGTCTTTTAAATACAGAGTCAGACGTTCCCATTTCAGTAGCTAGCACTGATTTTGATTCCGAGTTGGAACCCGAAGATAAAATGGAAAAGTATATCAATAACTTGCTTGGCGTACGCGATGATGTATACCAACATGCCAATCACAACATAACAGTTGCACAGGAAAAACAAAAGAAAGATTACGACAGACAGAATTGTGTTACGCAACATAATTTCATAGTTGGGAGTAAGGTGTTAATGAAAAACAAAAAATGATCACAGAATGGGAGGAACCTTAGAAAAAAATTGGATCGGACCATATGAAATCATCGAGGTGTTTTCAAAAGGAACAATGAAACTAAAGAATTGCTTGACCGAAAAAATATTAAAAACAGTCCAACGTGCCAGCAATCTGAAGCCCTACCTTGAGTCTGAGCAACAGGATGAAACCAGGAATGTAGCAGAATATGATAGTGAAAAGGCTGCAGTAACAGACGCACAAGAAACCACAGCTAATGAACAGACTAAGCCGAGGACAAAAAGGTTTCGCCCAGACAGTAAAATAAAAGGTAAGAATATCAAACTGCTTAACACATCACTAGTTTATAGCTTATTATCCAGGCATAATTTCTCTGGATAATAATGAACATTATTAGACCAATGTTGTTCTCTTATTTATCATTCTCAGTATACACTATAAACACATTCATTTTTTATGAAGATAAAAAGTTGACTTTCAAATTCAGATTAAAAAAAACCGAGAAGGTTTAAGTCCGAGGCGAGAAAAGACCGAAGCGTTAATCGAAATGGATAATCCAATAGACAGATGGCCCAAATGGTACAACATAGAAAGATGAAGACGCACAAAGGAAAAACGAACAATAAAAAATCTTACAACGTTATCTACATCAAATAACAAATCAATATACATGTATGTTTGGTATCTTCCAGAGTTTTTGCTCATGATAGCAGAGGAAGACGTAGTTAACAAATTGGTAAAAACACGCAGACTCATTCAGGAACAAGACATTGAAACAATTCACAGCAAACTCCCAGGGAAAGTAATAAAATAAAAAATTGACGAGGTCATACCATATTTGGACGAAGACGCGCTTGCAGCCCTACATCCAACTAGTAAGTATTTATTTGTATGGAATATATAGCTGCGTATTTTATACATTATTTATATTAAATCAAGTTTATCTTATCCTTAACAAAAGTTCGGCAGCATGATAATCAAACACACTATCCACAAACAGGGTTGAAAACCTCAACATGAGACCACGAAGAACATCAATCATTACACACTGGTGCTATTGTTTATTGAAAGTTGTTCATTTTGTGGAATCACCTTTTTCTCAATGTAATCGCATGATATTGCTTTCTATTTAAAATAGATATATGAACACATATCCACAAATATATATGGATATAAAAATGGCATAATTCCAACATATGTATTTTTCAGTTCAAATGAAATTAAATGACGTTGAAGTCGCATACCATTGTCCATTGTGCAACAAACCATCAGTTCAAGATAACAACGCTTGTGCTGATACAGCAAGATCCACAAAGTATATTCTCCAACCCAAAAAAAACAAAAAAGCAAAAAAAATCAAAAAAACATAGATGTTATGCCATGGCCTGTTCTTAGTCCGGACTTAACACCGATTGAACATGTCTGGGGGAGATTCAAAGACGAAGACGACTTGACGAAGCCAAACCGATGCCGACGATAGCAGCTGAATTTTCAGTGCATCCTTCTTGAGGGTTTGGGCTCGTATTCCTATGACATAGATCATTCAGTGTACAGAAGATGTGTTCAGCTGTAATCAACGCCAATGTAGGATATACACGATACTGACTTTCGTTCATCATTTCTTCTCAATCTGTCATGTCGTGTTGACAAAAGTTTCCGAAAAAAAAACATTTAGGAAACTTGTTATGTTTATAAATCTGCTTGAAATGATAATCAGATATTTATTTTTTAAATTGCTATCTTTCAAAATAAAGATGTTTGATATTTTAATTTATACGACGTTTCTTTTGTGGTTCAGCATATTGAGGCATTGTTTATGCAAACACAAAAACCACATAGTTCCTTTCATTATGTCCCTTTATCTTTCTTATGTAAAAACAAAATATTTTTTATTATTTGATAAAGATCCAGAAAAGTTTGAAGATACCAAAGAGGTAATCAGAATCCGTAAATCGAAGAACAGACAACACAATTGCCAAAATAAAAAGTACAAAATAAGGGTAATAACAAAATTACCGAACTCCGAACAATCTTACAAAGGGAAAGTCAAAACTCATAATTATATAAACAGACAAAATCAGTCAACAACCGGAAAACTGTGAAAACCGTAATGACCCTGACTTGGTACAGGCATTTCTAAAGAAATGGTGGGTTGAATCAGATTTTAAAGCGCCAAACCTCCCGCTCTCATTACGGTTCAAAGGTTCCGGCTGTCACTACAACAGTATTTAAATACAGGAAAAAAATAGGTAAAATAGTTGTCAAAGCAGTACCATATTCAGTGAAGTAAATGTCAAAAACACTTTTACGTCACAAAATAAAAAAATATTTTTGACATTTTTCTTGACTTCTTTATCTTTATACATTTTCACTATATGAAAATGCATCGCTTATAATCGTTTCTGCAGAGACGGAATATATTTCGACAGGATCGTGGTATCGGAATATAAACTTTTTAAGAGATCGAATAAGGCGAATCTTTGCATAGCCCTGGTCCAGCAGCCTGTTTCTCAGATGAAGATGACGTTTCAGGAAATCAGAATAATTGCTACCGGCCCTTGCATAGCGAATCAATTGCGAGATGTAAACACCATATGCAGGAGAAGCTGGTATATTGCTGCACTTGTTTGGAAAATTTATGATTTTAAAATTGAAGTATGAAGTTTATCATAAATTTTAGTATTGAGTTGACCACTGTCGTCAAATTCGAGGTATAAGTCCAAAAATGATGCGGACGAAGCTGTGTCTGTGGTCTCTTTAATTTCCAGCTCTGGAGGATATATCAATGGAAGAAATTCTGCAAATCTAGAATTATTGATAGATAAAACGCCATCAATATACCTGTATGTGAAATTAAAGGCTCTTGTTGACAAAAGTTTCCGAAAAAAACCATTTAGGAAACTTGTTGTTTATAAATCTGCTTGAAATAATAATCAGATATTTATTTTTTAAATTGCTATCTTTCAAAATAAAGATGTTTGATATTTTAATTTATACGACGTTTCTTTTGTGGTTCAGCATATTGAGGCATTGTTTATGCAAACACAAAAACCACATAGTTCCTTTCATTATGTCCCTTTATCTTTCTCATGTAAAAACAAAATATTTTTTATTATTTGATAAAGATCCAGAAAAGTTTGAAGATACCAAAGGGGCAATCAGAATCCATAAATCGAAGAACAGACAACACAATGACAAAAAGATACCAAAGAGGTAATCAGAATCCGTAAATCGAAGAACAGACAACACAATTGCCAAAAGAAAAAGTACAAAAGGACAAACAACGATCTACATAACATACACATACAACTAAATTTCGAATAACACGAACCCAACTAAAAACTGGGGGTGAACTCAGTTGCAGCGGAAGAGTAAACAGTTCCTGTTCCACTGGTGGCATTCGTCAAGGATGTACAGGCTGTTGCAAATAAACGTTTACTTTCAAAGACATTGTATTATTATAGTGTACTAAATACAATAGGCAATAGGGGCCGCTGTGGTCGTGAGCATATGTTTGCTGGATTTACAACTACCTGTGCAATCAGTGGATATCACCACTAAAGACAGTTCGAATTCCGATCATGGCGAGGTGTACTCGATACAACATTATATGATAAAGATTGTGACTTGCTGCGGATTGGTGGTTTTATCCAGTATCTATAAACCTTTTACCTTCTCCACGTTTAAATCAACGGTATCTATAAACCTTTTACCTTCTCCACGTTTAAATCAACGGTATTTATAAACCGTTTACCTTCTCCACGTTTAAATCAACGGTATCTATAAACCTTTTAAATTCTCCACGTTTAAATCAACGGTATCTATAAACCTTTTACCTTCTCCACGTTTAAATCAACGGTATCTAGAAACCTTTTACCTTCTCCACGTTTAAATCAACGGTATCTATAAACCTTTTACCTTCTCCACGTTTAATTCAACGGTATCTATAAACCTTTTAAATTCTCCACGTTTAAATCAACGGTATCTATAAACCATTTACCTTCTCCACGTTTAAATCAATGGTATCTATAAACCTTTTACCTTCTCCACGTTTAAATCAACGGTATCTATAAACCTTTTATCTTCTCCACGTTTAAATCAACGGTATCTATAAACCTTTTACCTTCTCCACGCTTAAATCAAACGGTATCTATAAACCTTTTACCTTCTCCACGTTTAAATCCAACGGTATCTATAAACCTTTTACGTTCTCCATATTTAAATCAACGGTATCTATAAACCTTTTACCTTCTCCACGTTTAAATCAACGGTATCTATAAACCATTTACCTTCTCCACGTTTAAATCAACGGTATCTATAAACCTTTTACCTTCTCCACGTTTAATTCAACGGTATCTATAAACCTTTTAAATTCTCCACGTTTAAATCAACGGTATCTATAAACCATTTACCTTCTCCACGTTTAAATCAACAGTATCTATAAACCTTTTACCTTCTCCACGTTTAAATCAACGGTATCTATAAACCTTTTACCTTCTCCACTTTAAATCAACGGTATCTATAAACCTTTTACCTTCTCCACGTTTAAATCAACGGTATCTATAAACCTTTTACCTTCTCCACGTTTAAATCCAACGGTATCTATAAACCTTTTACCTTCTCCACGTTTAAATCAACGGTATCTATAAACCATTTACCTTCTCCACGTTTAAATCAACGGTATCTATAAACCTTTTACCTTCTCCACGTTTAAATCAACGGTATCTATAAACCTTTTACCTTCTCCACGTTTAAATCAACGGTATCTATAAACCATTTACCTTCTCCACGTTTAAATCCAACGGTATCTATAAACCTTTTACGTTCTCCACATTTAAATCAACGGTATCTATAAACCTTTTACGTTCTCCACATTTAAATCAACGGTATCTATAAACCTTTTACCTTCTCCACGTTTAAATCCAACGGTATCTATAAACCTTTTACCTTCTCCACGTTTAAATCCAACGGTATCTATAAACCTTTTACCTTCTCCACGTTTAAATCAACGGTATCTATAAACCATTTACCTTCTCCACGTTTAAATCAACGGTATCTATAAACCTTTTACCTTCTCCACGTTTAAATCAACGGTATCTATAAACCTTTTACCTTCTCCACGTTTAAATCAACGGTATCTATAAACCATTTACCTTCTCCACGTTTAAATCCAACGGTATCTATAAACCTTTTACGTTCTCCACATTTAAATCAACGGTATCTATAAACCTTTTACGTTCTCCACATTTAAATCAACGGTATCTATAAACCTTTTACCTTCTCCACGTTTAAATCCAACGGTATCTATAAACCTTTTACCTTCTCCACGTTTAAATCCAACGGTATCTATAAACCTTTTACCTTCTCCACGCTTAAATCAACGGTATCTATAAACCTTTTATCTTCTCCACATTTAAATCAACGGTATCTATAAACCTTTTACCTTCTCCACGTTTAAATCATCAACGGTATCTATAAACCTTTTACCTTCTCCGCATTTGTGAAATAAAAACATGAATATCTAATTTAGTGTATATGACGCGTTTCTGGAATAACCTTCGTCGAGTACTCCCAAAGTCAAAATATTAAAAAAAATAATGTAAAAGAAAACGAAAATGCGTAATACACATGCGGGTTCAATAATTATATCTCCTCTTATGGTCGTTTATATTATGGATTATCCTAATATCCCTCGTTACTGCTGGATTGCTTCTTTTTATATGCAGGTGTCTTATATGAAACGCACTGTTTTCCCTTTAGTAGCATCATCTTTGTTTTCTGTGGGTTATGGGTTTTTTATGTGTCTTCGTTCAGTGTCTCATTCCTGTCTCTCTGGATTGTCTATTACTGATTGTCCCTCTGGTTTTCTCGAACGTGACTCAGTACGATGCATTTGTAATTCAACGAATACTTTTAATCATCTTTTCGTTATATTATTTATAACACTAGACATGCTTTTATTGCAAAGAAATCGATTTTAAGAAACAAAAATGCAGAAAAAAATAAAAAAAAGAAGAAGATATAGTTCTGTTAATTTAGATGTTATAACTGACAGAAAACAATAAATAATACAGGCTCTCTCCATTAACACAAAGCAAGAGGGAAATTCAGGTTCCTTTCTAAAAGTCATTGGAACTGAGGACAAGAGTACCCTGAACTATTGATTTATATGACAATACTATTTCTGTTTGTTAATAGTATGAAAAGACAGTTTAAACAGTGGTCATCAACAACTCCATCATTATTAACAACTCCACCATTATTAACAACTCCAACAATCTTTCCACCTCAAAACAGTTGAACGCAAAAAGACACATGGCGTTGGTGCATGCTAGGAACATGGACAAAAATGTGGCGAATTAAGCCGGTGAAAGGGATCACAATCGTCCCTCTTTTGATAATTGGATCTCCACGGAGAATACAGATTGTATTCGTGTACAATGAAAGTGATATACATCTTCAGTCAGATCATCTGAAGCCAGTAGTTATATAACGTGATTAAAATACAATCTGAATTAGTTATATTAACAGAATAAAGAACGGTCGACGTCAGCTAAATACATATATATTACAGGGTGGACAACGTATGTCATACATCCGAGTATTCTTTTTTATCGAAAACCTTATAATGGCGAACATTTTCCAACCATCTGACAAAATAAAACTCATTTTTACACTATTTTAGCAACGAACCTGTATGATAAAAGCCAGACCAAAGTACCTTACGGACTTGTATGATAATATTTACATCGATAATATTAAAAAAGTTGTCATTTGTCTAATAATTCCGACAACATTTCCTTTTGATGCTTGATCCAGGATAAAAATACCCGGATGTATGACGTACGTTGTCCACCCTGGATCCAGAATCAAAATGAAATGTTGTCGGAAAGATTAGACAAATGACAACAGCTTTTTGAATATTATCGATGTAAATAGTACCAAATAAGTCCGTAGGGTACTTTGGTCTGGCTTTTATCATACAGGTTCGTTGTTAAAATTGTTTTATTTTGTCAGATGGTTGAACAATTTCCGCCATTATAAAGTTTGCGATAAAAAATACCCGGATGTATGACATAGGTTATCCTAATATCACACAATACATGATTCATTCTTTGTTTGTTAATGCCAAGAATATAACTTAAATACCGTTCAATTAAACAGTTGGAGAAAAGACTCTCTCCTTATTTGTAATTTTTGCAATTTTTTAATTTCTTTTTTAGCAACAAACAATGTAAGGGATTGTTTACTACTGTTGCACGGTAATCAAATGTCACTAAAGTACGTTAGTCGTAGCTTCACAGTTTTCGACTATTATATTGTAAAAATAGAAGGCTTGCAACTCTCCAATTCGCAAACAAGGAAAATGGGTCATAAATGGTTTGATTGATTTTTTGATTTTTGTTTTAACGCCACTTTCAGCAATATTTCAGCTATATCATGCTTACATGATTTTCATCAGGATTTAATACGTTGTCTGTGTAATTATTAAGTCATGAACAACTAGGTATGATATTAAAACTTTGAAATATTTTGCTGCCAAAACATGGAATGAGCTACCAAACCACTTTAGATTGGAAAATTCTTTTAAACAATTCAAAAACTTGATAATTTCATGGAATGGTAGCTCATGCCACTGTAATGCTTGTAGATAGCTTTAAAGCATAATCTTATTTATTTATTTGTTTTGTTTATCTGTGATGCTTTTGAAATCTGTGCTTTGTCTTTAATTATAGTTACTTTTTAGGCTGCTTATTTTAATTTATTTATTTAGTGCTTGAAATTTTAAATTAATTAGTTTAAATTATTTTTAATATAGATGTTTTAATTTTTGCTAGTATTTTTATGTACCTTGTATGTATGCATGTATGTTGTTTTTGTTATATAAATAGTCGATTTGAAAAGCTCTGTAGAGCCTGTGTTTTATGTATGTTGTGATATGTATCGACTTTAAATAAAACTTTCTATATTTATTAATTTGGACTGTTGGACTCTGATTCTGGAGTTCTGCGAGTACGATTTCGTTATTGTCCTCTGTGAAGTCTCTGTTCCCCGTATCATACTGTGTCCATTGTGAACGTCTGAAGAAAAAATAAAGTATTATTTTTTTCAATAGAATTTTGATTTCTAGTAAACCTTATAATGATACTTCATATTAGGTAAATATGAATTCTGTTTAATAAAGAAAAAAAAAGCATAAATATAGAAATAAATATTGCATCATCACCCATCGTGTATATTAGTAGTTTAAATGAATTGTAGATTAACGCCCAGATGGGATATGCCCTCTGTGTTATGGCAAGACCTAGTAACTGTTGGACTGAAATAAATGTAATGATTATTGCCTTTGCTCTAGACCAACACGCAGAACTACATCTTGATAACGCTAGCTAATCAAATCAACACTACGCAGGTACAGTACACATGTGTCTTCAATCCCACACATTATCTCGACTTCCATCAATATAGGTTTTTGCTCTTACTCCTTTATTCTGCCTATTTACCTGGGGAGCAGCATATACCAATACTATGTTCTTTGATGTGACACGATCGAGGATTGAACACATGATCTTCCGTAGGGATCACGCTAACCGTTACACCAACGAGGTGGCTCACCACTGACCAAAATGTGCACGAATATATATATCAGTGTTTTTAATTACGTGATGGAAAAAAAACTTACGTTGTTTTGTAGAAGACAAAAACAATGACAGCCACTAAAACCACAAAACTAAAGCCAACACCGACAAGTGCCCAAACTGTAATAATACATTGAAAACAAAAGATCTTTACTTCATATTAAATGTACGTCTAATTTAATAATTAATCTTACACAGGAGATTGTACATGTCAATGGGAATTATGTTGTTACATGGTAATTTATAATACTGTTAATAAGAAATCATTGAGGAAAAAAATATAAGGAAATAAATATATGATCCTGAAGAGATTTCAAATAAACAAATTAAACCCTTTGTAATTTGACACACATACTTCCTTAATGAATTAAATGATGGTGACGTTTACCAATATTATGCAAACTCGGGACCGTTGTGTTAGTGATCGTGTGGTAGCTAGAGTTACAACTACTTGTGCAATCAGTGCCTATTGCCACTACAATTGTGATTCCAATCCTGTTCATGACGAAGTGATACTACAATATGATAGAAAGTGTGGCAGATCACGGTTTTCTCTTGGTACTCCGGGTTCCTCCTCCAATAAACCTCACCGCCATGATATAACAGAAATATTATTGGAAGTGACATTAAACACCATACCCCCAATCCTGATAAAGATTACATATGTACGAGGAAGTCAAGTTGTACGATTTAGTATACTTATTAAAGGTCATATTTCAGCTTTATAATTAAATAGATCGACACAACATATAAATACAATCAACACAATCTCATAATCTCACAAAATACTTTTGATATATTCTAGATTTTGTTTCTTTTCAATAGTTATATTCGTGTCACTAAATTAAAAAATTACCCAGTACAAATTTTAAAATTATGTCAAATTGTTTTATGATATATTATATCATGAAAACACGCCGTTGATACTTTATTCAGTATAACTGGTCATCATGTTTCAATGGCAAAATATTTCGTACACACACAATGGTACAATGAACGGTTTATTGTAAGATTATAATAATATTGTTGCATAAAGGCTGCGGTAACATTTCAGTGTCACCATAGACGTTTGGAAAACCTCGTGACTTTCCGTTAGGAGTTGTATTCTTCCTTTACCGCCAAAATTAGTAGAGTTGTATTTCTTTTCTCACAACCGATAGATGTCGCTACCATCAAATTGAATTCCGTCCCTTTAGGACTGTTATGTTCCACAACGAGTAATTATAGTATTTCAATCGACCATGTAATCGCACCGTGGGAAATCTACAGAGTCCGCTTTACGGTTCACGTGCAAGTGACCTTATGTCATTTACACACAATCTGATTAAAATCAGTACAAACGGTGTTCTGTCAGTAAGAGTGAGCGAGTGAGTGATTTTTTTTAGCACCAATTCAACAATTTCGCAGGTATATCATGGTGGGAACAAGTTAATTTTGAATGAATTGATGATGAGGTCGCTTTTTTTTAGACCAACACGCTGAGTTTGAGTTCTTATAGTGCTAGCTCACTGGAACAACACTCCGCGGGTAGACATGTCGCTCCACGCGCACACATTATTCTGATTCCGTGCCAACCACTCCTTGCGCTTCCTCCTTAATGTTGTGTGCTTAGCGGAAAAGCAACAAATAACAATTATAAAATCTTTAGTTTTACCAGACTGAGGCTCGAACCCACGATCTACTACACTCGAGGCGAGCACGCTAGCCATTACGCCACTGATGCGGTTTTGTCAGGAAAAGGGTGAATGTTTACAAATGACGTTCTGTCAGGAATAGGCTGAATGCTTAAAAACGGTGGTTTGTCAGGAAGAGGGTGAATGTTTCCTTTATCATCACAATACAACGATGTTCTGTCAGAAAGGGGGTGCATGTTTACAAACGACGTTCTGGTAGGAAGAGGATGAATGTTTACACACGGTGTTCTGTCAGGAAGAGGGTGAATGTTTACAAACGGCGTTCTGTCAGGAAGAGGGTGACTGTTTTCTTTATCAATACAATAAAGAGGATTTATTTCTGTAGGAACAACTTGACTTCGACTGTGGATTTAGACAAGAGAAAAGATAATATTTAGTGACGATTACTATTAATAATTTGAAGCCAGACTGTCAGTTTGAAAGTCTGGAGAACGGCCAGTGAATTTGTTAGTCTAACGAAAGTTAGCGTTTTTCCATAATCATAAGCTTTCTTGTCAGTTTCCGTCGTGATATGTGATGAAGTTGTAATTTTAGGTGCAGGTGTACCTGGGATGAAAGAAAACAAATGGATATCAGCATGAAGGGACAAAAAAGAGAATGTCGTATGACGGTGTTCTAGGTACCTAATACTATACACTAAATACATGTATATCAGGTACAATTTGTTCTCAAATTATGGCGGAAACGGAAGCATTATAAGACTCAACTTATGGCGGAAACGGAACCATTATAAAACTCAACTTATGGCGGAAACGGAAGCATTATAAGACTCAACTTATGGCGGAAACGGAAGCATTATAAGACTCAACTTATGGCGGAAACGGAAGCATTATATGAGTGGTTTTCTCTTGACACTCTTATCTTTTACCAGAGAGAAACAGTCAACACTCAGTGTCTAAATCGAACACTCTTTGAACCACCTTCAGAGTTTGACAACATAAAACCAATCTGATAAAAATTATATATCTAACGTTTTCTCCTTAACTGGTATGTCGTAGAGTGGTAAATTTGCAGAAACTCCATTACGAGTCCAATGTGGATGACAATATGTACCATCCATTGTACCTGAGCGATTGCGAGACAATATAAGTTTTATTTGACTGCTTAGTAACAATTTCACAGTCTCACAATCACCATAGAACCACTCGCATGTCACCCGTAATGGTAAAGTTTGATCTCAACTTATGGGTACCAGGAAGGGATAATAACTGAAACCCCTTATTTTCTCCGTTACTCTAAAATCAATGATTATAGTCTAAATACAGAACAAAATAAACAAACATTTAATTAACAGAGTAATCTACAACAAATCGTGTAAATTTCTTATATTTTATCAGATTTAGAGAAACAGTTAAAAATCAGTATCTAGATCGAGCACCCTTAAAACCACCTTTCCATTCTAAGTTTCCAACCATCTGAACAATCTGATTAAAATTATATATCTTACTTGATCTCCTAAACTGATATGTCCTAGATATAAATCTTCAGAAACTCCATTACGGGTCCCATACGGGTGACACTATGTACCATCCGATGCAACAAGGCGATTGTAAGACAATGGAAGTGTTACTAGACTGTTTAGTAACAGTTTCATAGTCTCACAATCGCCATTTGCATGACATAGGACCACTCGCATGTCACCCATAATCGGGTTTCCTCAAATCTCACAAGCCGCGAAAGATCACTAAATTAAAGATTTTGAGAGATTTGATATGAATTAGATTGATATACCAGAGACTCTCAAGAGCCTGTATCGTTCACCTGGTTATAAAAAGAACCAATTGGTCCTATGTAAAAACTATATCCTGCCGTGGTAGTCATCTTGGAATTCCTATCAACATAAAAAACACGAAGTTTGTAAAGGACCTTCCAATGATTGATGCACAGTTTAGGTTCAGTCAGTGCAATAGCTTCAGAGAAGACAACATTTCTGTATTTTCCCATATGGTCCTGTGTTAATACTATGACATGTGGTGGCAGCCATCTTGGATTTTAGATCGGCATTAAAAACAAACATTTCTTAGAGGACCTTCAAATGATTATTCATAGGCAGTTTGGTTTCAATTGTCCAAGTGGTTCAAGAGAGGAAGCGTTTTGAGACACTTTTCCCATAGGATCCATTGTTAAACTAAGTCCTGTCGTAGCCGCCATTTTGAATTTCATATCGGAACAAAAAACCTCAAATTTGTAGAAGACCATCCAATGAACATTCATGCGCAGTTTGGCTTTAATCATATGTGTAGTTTCTGAGAAGAAGGCATTTGAACATTTTCCCATAGGGTCCAATGTTAATCTATTTTCTGCAGTGGCGGCCCTCTTGGGTTTCCGATCGGCATATACAACCTATTTTTTGTAGAGGACCTTCCAATGATCATTCCTGGGCAGTTTGGTTTCAATTGTCCAAGTGATTTCGGAGAGGAAGCGCTTTGAGACACTTTTCCCATAGGGTCCAATGTCAAACTAAGTCCTGCTGTAGCTGCCATCTTCCATTTTATATCGGAACAAAACACCTGAACTATGTAGAAGACTATCCAATGAACATTCTTGTCTAGTTTGGATTCAGTCTGATTTGTAGTTTCTGAGAAGAAGGCATTTGAACATTTTCCCAATAGGGTCCAATGTTAATCTATGTCCTGCGGTGGTGGCCATCTTGGATTTCTGATCGGCATAGAAAACAGAAACTTTGTAGAGGACCTTCAAATGATCATTCCTGGGCAGTTTGGTTTCAATTGTCCAAGTGGTTTCAGAGAAGAAGCGTTTTGAAACAGTTTTCCCATAGGGTCCAATGTTAAACTAAGTTCTGCCCTAGCCGCCGTTTTGAATTTCATATCGGAACAAAAAATCTCAAGTTTGTAGAGGACCATCCAATGAACATTCATGTACAGTTTGGCTTTAATCATATTTGTAGTTTCTGAGAAGAAGGCATTTGAACATTTTCCCATAGGATCCAATGTTAATATATTTTCAACAGTGGCGGCCATCTTGGATTTTCGATCGGTATAAAAAACAGAAACTTTGTAGAGGACCTTCAAATGATCATTTCTGGGCAGTTTGGTTTCAATTGTCAAAGTGGTTTCAGAGAAGAAGCGCTTTGAAACATTTTTCCCATAGGGTCCAATGTTAAACCAAGTCCTGCCGTAGCCGCCATTTTGAATTTCATATCGGAACAAAAAACCTCAAATTTATAGAGGACCATCCAATGAACATTCATGTACAGTTTGGCTTTAATCATATTTGTAGTGTCTGAGAAGAAGGCATTTGAACATTTTCCCATAGGGTCCAATGTTAATCTATTTCCTACAGTGGCGGCCATCTTGGATTTCCAGTCGGCATAGAAAAGCTAAATTTTGTATAGAACCTTCCAATGATCATTCCTGGGCAGTTTGGTTTATATTGCCCATGTGGTTTCAGAGAGGAAGCGTTTTGAGACACTTTTCCCATAGGGTTCATTGTTAAACTAAGTCCTGCTGTAGCTGCCATCTTCCATTTTATATTGGAACAAAAAGCATAAACTATGTAGAGGACCATCCAATGAACATTCCTGTCCAGTTTGGATTCAGTCTGATTTGTAGTTTCTGAGAAGAAGGCAGTTGAACATTTTCCCATAGGGTCCAATGTTAATCTATGTCCTGTGGTGGCGGCCATCTTGGATTTCCGATCGGCATAACGACCCTGATTTTTTCAAAAAAGCTTCTTCGTGTAACCAATTATCACCACACAAAGTCATGTCTCGTTCCAATTTACATTTTTTGTATAAACATAATCTTATCATTTCCAATGACTGTGGGCATCTAAATGTGTAAAATGTGTTCACTGTGAGACTGAATTATGTAACACAGTGGTCTAGATTTACGTGAAGTTGGGTTTAATTTCTGAAAAAACCCATATTATTCTACCATCGAGTGCAACTTTTCATTAAAAAGGGTAAATATAAAAATTGTTGTTCACATAATTCCTTTGATTACAACGTGCTGGTTAAGAATTTAAAAAAATATCTTCCTCTGACAGGGTTTTAGGCTGAATAACTTTGTTAACTAGATCCAAAATATGTTTTCTAAATTCTGATTTATACGTAATTAATATCTGTTTGTTATTTGTTTTAGTAATTACATTATACAATGGATGTATCAGACGAGATTGTTCCATTAGAGGAATCGTTTCCAGAGTTGGACATCAGCCGGAAAATGAATCAAAGAGGCCAAGGTTGTGAAAAGGAAGCCCCTTTAAAACGTTGTAGAAATTCAGTCTTGAGAGGCACCAGCTGGTGCACGAGCAGTTATTTAAACCTAAATGTACCTGTGGAAAGAAATTTTCTGATAAATACGACCTCAAATTACACAAAAGAGTGTGTAGAACTGGTATGATATGTGACCAATGTGGTAAAACATTTGAAACTCGACAGGGCCTAAGACTCCATTCATTACAGAAGCATCAGGCATTGTATATGTATTCTTGTAGCGTTTGTGGATATCAGTGCTCAAGCTTAAGTCACTACCAAGGACATATGAATAAACATTTAAACAAGCCAAGTAAATGTAAGCGTGGTGCAAGTTTTCAATATCCATCTGATTACAAATCACACACGAAAATATGTCAAAAAGAAGGAGGATACAAATGTGAAACATGTAAATCAATTTTCCGCCTGAAAAAGCATTTGATTGCACATATATAAAGGGAAAACATACAGGTGAAAGCCCTCACATGTGTTCAGGGTGTTACAAAGCTTTCAGCTGGAGCTCCTCTCTTTCATACCACCGCAAAACATCAGGTTGTACTTTGTTCTTACAAAGGAGTACAAAATACAGTTTTGTTTCTTTTATTTAAATGCGCAATTGACCAGAACCAGAGACATATTTACCAGTGAACTTATGTTATACTTCGTGCCATGCTATCAGCCTGTAATTCTTATGCCATAAGGTGGTAGGCATGGGGTATGGGAGATAACTCTATTTTCAGTGTCTTCTCAAATATATGATAATCTGTGCGTTTGAAAATCCCCCCCCCCCTCAATTCCAAGCTTCTTGGTGACAAAGATTGTTTACATTGGATATGGCCAGTTAAAAAAATGACTCCTTTTCCTTTTACCTTTCCATAGCTGTGCTCCTTGCAGGGCTCACCAAACCAGGCGAAGTGGGCGAAATGCTCGCCCTATATCATCTGAAGTCGCTCTCCCTCGACTACAGTTAGCGAAATTAAAGTCGCCTTGTTTCTTTTTTATCTCACAAACAAAGAAACTAGCAAAGGATGGGTGTGTGATAACTTTCCTCGACAATTTCATTTTTTTTTAAATCTGACGGTAAAAGTTTGTAAAATTTAGTGCAATGATGTCTATATGACTATTCTTCAGTGTGACATTTTTTGGTGGAAATTAATTGACAGGAATTTTTTTAATCCGATTTTTAATACCAAGGTGGTCCTCAGGGTATCCCCCCTTTTTTGCAGTTTCCACTGTTTTGCATGTGATTATCTCCAAACAGGATATTCAGATATGCTACATATTTCATATTTATTCAACAACAACACTCTCAAGTGTATTAAAGCCAAAATATTCCCCTTCAATCAGAAATAAATGTGCATATCTATTAGAATCTTCCGAAACTAGTATTACCATCTGCCAATCTGGCATCAAGAATACCCCCAGAATTGCTATATTTAGAATGTGCTATGGAGAAAACGGCACGGTGAAATTTTTTGAAACTTTGGCAGATAATGTATTTAGACATAACTATTCCATGATGCAAATTTTAAAAAAAATTGAATGATGGGAAAATTTTAGGGTAACCCAGGTCTACTACCTTAAGAATGCCCGATATTGTGTTTAATGAAAACTTTAATACTATGAATATTTTTGTATTTATTTACATGATTTGCGAAGATCTCAGTTTTTATATTATTTCTAATTTTCTTGATTTTTGTCTAATGATAAGACAGTCATTTGTTGATTATTTATTTTTTATTGTTATCTGAAAAACAGGTTCTAGTCAATAAATATATACATGTTTAACCCCATGTGTATTATTCTAATTCCATACCCATTCGTTTTTGGGCCAAATTTGTTGACTTGTCCCGTTCAGGTTGTGCACTCTTTGATGGCATGCCAGGTCCTTGCATGTCTTGTGTCGGTTCATTTTTGTTACTTTTTTTTTCTAGTCTGATATAAAATAGTTATTTGCCTCGAAATGGGAAAGTTGATACATTCAAACGTTTAATACTAATATTGGTGAATGAATATAAAGATTTAGTAATCAAACAAGTAAAAAAACTTCGTTACCTCACACATGTATTGAGTTGCTCATTTTTCAGCAGTTATAAGCTTCTTCGTCTTTAGCTGCAATAATGTAGCTCCTGTGACAAACTTGTGTCTCGGCAGAGCTACAACGCGGTCCCATTCGTCACAATGGAGCAAAATAAAAGTTGCAGTTGAAACATAAAAAATCACTATTTACGCTTCAAACATTTCATTATAACTATTAGTGATGATCCCAGTCCTTGTTAAATCGGTTTGGTTGAGAAATATATGCTTTTCAAAGGTAACAACAACCTTGTTCAAATTTATCGATCGTTTTCATAACCGGAAACTACGGAAGGCGGAGCTTTTCTAAATATGGTATTTCTTACTACACGCTGATGTAAACATTCACGCCTCAAATCACCAAATATGGTATCGACATCCAAATAGTGAGGCCGCAAATGACGAAATTCAAAATGTTCAGAGGCATGGATTTTTATTTTGTGGGAATTACATTCTAAAATACTGGTAGGTGATACAAACTTGTTATAATAATGGACAAAAGGAAAGGTTATGTCTTATTATTGATAAATGCAGGCGTCAGAAACTCTGTAAGCGAGCGCAAACAATCTCGGCGGCTGCTCCATTACGTGTAATGTCATCCCGTTATAACCCTTGCGAGTAAGCGAGCATTTAGGGTTTTATTATTAGAACTACTTCATCTTGTATGCATGCAAGCTATGTCAGAACAATTAACTAAGAAACATGGATATCTCACACTATGATGCAATTGCATTATAAAGCCTTTCATAGGTCATTTAAAAAAAAAATAATCGCTTTGATCTTTTTAACAATACTAGAAAATATAGAAATTTCAAAGAAAAATAAGATAGAGGTAATTTCGAAGGGGCATCTCTACTGGTATTTGCAATATGTTTACAACGTGGATTGAACAAAAAGTGACAGAAAACAATACTTTAATTTGAAAATACAATTTATCAGTATTAAAACCATTACACTATGTTAGATTTATAGTCATAAGTGTCACAGTTTATATGAACTTTTGGTCAATAACACGTGGATTGATAGAAAAACGTTTCGCTTCTGGATGCATATGTCGGGTTCCAGATCATGCTGACTACATTAGTCAATGTCTATACCAATAGCTTATGGGCTAATATATTCGTCTCATCTCTATTCTGGTGCTGACGTACAGGCTGTGCACCTCTAGATGGCATTCCTGGTAACTGTATGTCACTGCATTTGCGCTTAGGGTTAACAGATTTTCTTTCTTCAGTGTCAAATTCATGATCCCTATAAAAAGCAATGAATGCAATAGACATGTTGTACAATGATACATGTTTACTGGCTAGAAGTAGGAGGAGGATATATGTAGCCAACATCCTCATTGTTCATTTCGGTATGGAACTAAAGAAATATACTAGTATACAGTTGGAACATCTAACACTATACCCTTTCGAAAGTACTGAATCCATCACTAATATTTCAAAACATCTCATCTCCTTATAGCAGATGAAATTGTATGCTATGAATTTGTTATACAGAGTATTCAAGGTAAAATCTAGAGGTTCAGAGATCAGGGCCCAGGTCAATACGTGGTTCAAACTGTCTACGATTGCAGGACATTTCCATTTTAATGTCAGTTATAAGCCCACAGTGAATTGTTAGTATTACGTATTCCTAGCCCACAGTGTAACATTAAAATGCCGACAGCCATTGGAAATGATAAGATTATATTTATACAAAAAATGTAAATTGGAACGAGACATGACTTTGTGTAGTGATAATTGGTTGTACGAAGAAGCTTCTTTGAAAAAATCAGGGTCGTCCTTGCTGAATTCAGCGAGAAAACAATGATGTCAATGTTTACGCAACATCAAAATCAAGTTTAAGTGTAAAAAAATGATATTTCTGTTCAAAAGATATGTTTTAAATTTTCCTAGCGTATAAAGGTATTATATCAGCGGGTGTCTGTAATTTTTTGTCTTCATTGGCAATGTTTACTACCACATATAAACATAAAAACTTACATTGAACCCCTCCGGTTTTGACAGTCGATGATCGGAAACGGTAACGTGCCCACAAACTTTACGTAAATACGTCAGTTACGCCGCACAGGTACCCATACTGTGCTCTAGTAATACCACATACAAACCAACTTCGCCGTTCGACAAAGATGAAATCCTAGCTAACCACAGATCATTCATGACCTCTTTAAACATTCCCTCTGGTAAAGAGTCTGAGGATTTACCCTATTTATATTGGATACCTAAACTCCATAAGACACCATACAAAGAAAGGTACATAGCGGGATCATCAACTTGTTCGACGAAGGAATTGTCTATTCACCTGACAAAGATTCTGTCTGCAGTAAAAGAGGGACAACAGAAATATTGTGAAACTGTTTACTCGCGTAGTGGCATAAATCATATGTGGATTTTGAAAAACTCTAAAGATCTTTTGGATAACCTTAAACAAAGATCTTTCTCTCAGATATCCTCCATCAAAACTTTTGATTTTTCAACTCTATATACCACCCTACCGCATGACAAATTAAAAACCCGCTTAAAAGAAACAATTCACAAAGTTTTCAGTCATAGAAACTATGGCACAAAATGTGTTGTGTTAGGCTACAATTCCACATATTTTTCAAACAAAATTCAAAAAGTTAAAACCTGCTACTCCGAGGAACAAGTGATCAGTATGCTGGAGTTCCTCATCGATAACATATCTGTCTCCTTTGGAGGGACACTGTTTCAGCAGGTCGTCGGCATACCAATGGGTACGAATTGCGCCCCTCTTCTAGCCGATTAATTTTTATACTCATATGAGCCGGAGTTTCTTCAGAAACTTGTAAAAGATAAGAACATTCATGAGGCTAGAGCCTTTAATTTCACACACAGGTATATTGATGACGTTTTATCTATCAATAATTCTAGATTTGCAGAATTTCTTCCATTGATATATCCTCCAGAGCTGGAAGTTAAAGAGACCACAGATACAGCTTCGTCCGCATCATTTTTTGACTTATACCTCGAATTTGACGACAGTGGTCAACTCAGTACTAAAATTTATGATAAACGGGACGACTTCAATTTTATAATCATAAATTTTCCAAATATGTGCAGCAATATACCAGCTTCTCCTGAATATGGTGTTTACATCGCGCAATTGATTCGTTATGCAAGGGCCAGTAGCAATTATTCTGATTTCCTGAAACGTCATCTTCATCTGAGAAACAGGCTACTGGACCAGGGCTATGAAAAGATTCGCCTTATTCGATCTCTTAAAAAGTTTATATTCCGATACCAAGATCTTGTCGAAATATATTCCGTCTCTGCAGAGACGATAATAAACGATGGATTTTCTATAGTGAAAATGTCAAAAATATTTGTTTATCAATGTGTGACGTAAAAGTGTTTTCGACATTTACTTCACTGAATTTGGTAATGCTTTGACAACTATTTTACCTAGTTTGTTCCAGTATTGTTATAAATACTGTTATAGTGACAGCCGGATCTTTTGAGCCGTATTGAAAGCGGGAGGTTTGGCGCTTTAAAATCTGATTCAACCCACCATTTCTTTAGAAATGCATGTACCAAGTCAGGGTCATTACGGTTTTCACAGTTTTCCGGTTGTTGACTGATTTTGTCTGTTTATATACTTATGAGTTTTAACTTTCCATTTGTAAGATTGTTCGGAGTTCGGTAATTTTGTTATTACCCTTATTTAAAGACTTTACGGTTCCGTTTCGTTTATTAAATTAGCAAGTAAACAATCCATGTTTTTGGTTTAAAGTAGCGGATCCAGAGGGAGTCTGCGGTCAATCCGTCGAATTTCAATTTCTGATCTCAATGCAAATGTGAAAATGCTTGCATTTACCGATGGGACGTGCGTCTATATAATGTTGCTACCATTAGGCTTCATTTTTGCTGAATGGGTCATCGCTGACATTGTTGTGGTACCCTCCGTACTTCCTGTCGTTGTAGTTTCCTCTTCTGTGGATGTACTTGTAATATTAATAGATGAGGCAGAAGTCCTGGACAAAAAACCTGAAGAATATGGAAGAAAAACATTTAGCTTGTTATTTAGTAGTAAACACGTAGATATTAAATTTAGTGCGCACGACGCGCTTCCGGAATAACCTTCATCCGGTACGCTCAATAACCTTCATCCGGTACGCTCAAATTCAAATTCAAAATATTTGAGAGCCAAGTAAATCTAAAAATCTTTGGGAGCATGAAAACCAAAAGGCTTAAACAGAATAGCCAAAATCAACTAAGGTCAACTTAGAGTAAAACGACGAGTGTCACTAGTGGAGTAGGAACTGCTAGCATGAGTTCACTCAATGTTTTAAGTGGAGTTTGCTTTACTCAATCTTTAATTTTTTTGTGTGGTGTTTTGTTTGCCCTTTTGTCCTTTTTCTTTTAGCCATTATGATTAACTCTTTGGTGTCTTCAGACTCCTCTTCTAACTTACCTGTAACGTATGTTTTTGTATGTATTTCTTCTAACTTACCTGTAACGTATGTGTTTGTATGTATTTCTTCTAACTTACCTGTATCGTATGTGTTTGTATGTATTTCTAAGTATACTACCTCCTTGGGGTGTAATAATTACCGTGGCAACCCCACCTCGAGATAGGGTCGAGATATGGCGACCGTGTGTTCGACAATGGTCGAGAAAATCGAAACATTAATACATTATGGTAAAATAGCTTCTTCGTTAAGTATACAGCATAAACGAGCAAAGAACTTTGAGAATGTTAAAACAATTTGCTTGAGTGGAATGAAATGTCAATATACGTATTGTTGTTTCATTGTCCTAATAACGTACAACCTGACATGTTGGTCTGGTACAAGGCAGGCATCGTTATCTCATCAAAACGTTAATCGAGATGATATAGCTGATATAATCTCCCTCTTAATGACTCACTGTATGAGTTGGCGGCTTTGAAGCTTGAATGCCATCTCATGTGGGGGGATTGTATTTGGCCAACCATGGTTCATGTAACCCAATTTACAAATTTTGAGGTGGGTAGGAAGATGATTAATTATGTTTCTTACTTTAATGCAAGTAGAAACAAACATTGCCGAAAAAAGTAAAAAGAAAATATCTTGTGGAATTACTTATAAACATAGTGGGTAAAACCACTTCCCAACTGGGAGTCCACTGGTTGTGTTGGAAGAATCAAATTTTTATTTTAAGGACTTTAAGAATACGTTATATGCCGGTGTTTTGTTTACTTACACTCGGTCGTCACGGTAATTTCACAGCGGAAGTCACACAGGAACAGCCAGATATGTTGTGTACTGCACTTGCACTAAATATAGAGTTGTTGAGTATTATCGTGTGTGCCGTTTTAGAGACGTCATATTAGAATTAACATTAAACAACGATCAATTACCAAGTTCTTTTAGCCATGGTGTTGTCTCTGCTTCGATTTACGGATTCTGATAGCCTTTGGTATTGTCAAACTCTTAAAGCTCACTAGGCCCTAACTCAGGCGAATTAGAATTCAAAATTGGTATTTAGGAAATATTAGAATATTGATAAATTAATTGTTGTCTAACGTTAAGTAAGCAAAATTTCAGCTACATTCGCGCATGATGAGGTGGTTCCTTAGTAAAATAGAAAAAACAACGTCTATTCGTAGTAGTTACTAGTAATACCTTACTTCGACTCTGACAACATGAGACTTGACTAAATGTCTGAAAAGAGAGTGCTGATTGGACTAGATTCTGACAACATGAGACTTGACTAAATGTCTGAGAAGAGAGTGCTGATTGGACTAGATTCTGACAACATGAGACTTGACTAAATGTCTGAGAAGAGAGTGCTGATTGGACTAGATTCTGACAACATGAGACTTGACTAAATGTCTGAGAAGAGTACATGTGTGAAAGGTGAGAAATTGTTGTTTAATACCAAATGAGAAATTTGCAGCTATGTCATGTCGAGTTTAAGTTAAATTCAGTGCTATGATGATGATGATGATGATGATGATGATGATGATGATGATGTCATCTTTGTACGAGACCAACGCGTTTTGTTGAATTTGCTATAATTGTAGCTTACTGAAACAACAGTCCGCGGGTAGACATATCTCTCTACTCGGACACATTATCCTGATTCCAAGCCAACCAGTCTTTGTTCTTTCTCCTTAATGCTGCGTGAAGAATTAGAGGAGAAACAACAAATATATCATTGCTATTGTCTTGGCAAGAACGGAGCTCGAACCCACGATCTACCGCACTCGATCGCGCGAGGCGATCATTCAAATCATTACATCACCGATACGGTTCGTATAAAAGGGGAGATTTTGATAATAAAAATAAAAATAACAATAACATAAGAACATTGTTATTACTGAGAAATTGTGCTATTTTCTGTATTTAATGGTAATCTACGAGCAGAGAATGGAAATTTGAAAATGATTTGATTAACACATGGTTGGGTTCGACAACTAAAATTGCGAAGCACATAGACAAAAATTGAAAAATAATAAATTCATCTTAAAATGAGCCGTTCATTACACCTTTGTTTTTGTACGAAATATTTTGCCAATTGAAACATGATGACCAGTTATGCTGAAAAAAAGTATGAACGGCGTGTTTTCATGATAGAATATATCGTAAAACAAATTTCATAGTTTAAATTTTTTGCTGAATATTTTTCTTATTCTTATGACAATAGAATTATTGAAAGGAAACGAATCTGCCATGTCTGTCATATGATGATATTGTGTGAGGATGTATTGATGTTGACCTGATATTACGTAATTAAAACTGAAATACGAACTTGAATTAGTATAGTAAATCGTACAACTTGACTTCCTCGTACATATGTAATCTTTATCAGGATTTGGGGTATGGTGTTTAATGCCACTTCCAATAACATTTCTGTAATATCATGGCGGTGAGGTTTATTGGTGGAGGAAATCGACCGCACTTTATAGTAAAATGTTGCATCGAGTACACTTCGTCATCAGATAGATTCGAACTCGCAACTTCAGGGTAATATGCACTGATTACACAGGTAGTTGTAAGTCCAACTACCACACGATCACGACCACAACGGTCCCGAGTTTGTATAATATAGGTCAACGTGACCATCATTTAATTCATTAAGGAAATATGTGTGTTAAATTACAAAGGGTTTAATTTGTTTATTTGACACCTCTTCAGGATCATATATTTATTTCATCATATTTTTGTCCTCGATTTTGAGTGACTCTATGTCCTCAATGATTTCTTATTAATAGTATTATAAATCATCATGAAACAACATATTTCCCATTAATATGTACAATCTCCTGCCTAGGATTAATTTCGTTAATTACAGTCTATAATTTTCTCAAATTTATGTTTACAGTTTCAAAGCTTACGCTCCAAGCAAAAAATAATTCAGTTTCTATTTATATTCACCAATGACAACTCAACGACCATGACGACATCGTGACACGAACATAATTATTATTAAACAACATTATTAAGAAAAAAAACTGCTGGGACGTGCTAATCTGGGTCACGGGTCACTGTAATCGGGCGGCTGTATCGAGAAACAGATACGGTGTTGAACAAGCTGTTGATACTCATGAAATATTGATAAATGCTATAAATTTTATGTTTGTCTTCAAGAAATATGATAGACAAAACCATGTGTGAAGTTTTATGACGAAATATCTCCGATTTCTATTTAAATTTACGAGTTGAAGTTGCGGCTGTATCGAGAAACAGATACGGTGTTGAAAAAACTATTGATACTCATACAATATTGATAAATGCAATAACACTTTATGTTTGTTTTCAAGAAATATGATAGACAAAACCATGTGTGAAGTTTTATGACGAAATATCTCCGATTTCTATGTAAATTTACGAGTTGAAGTGGGGAAACACCCACATGTAATTTTAGCGATGTATTTTTATCTTGGACAAGAATAATGAGCGTCCTGATTGGATGACCGATTTAAAACACACTGACACCGCATGGTAAAAAGATGCATGTAAAAGAAATCTACGTTATATTTATTAATTTGTTTGATTCTGGAATATTGTTTATCATTGATTTAAGCAAGAAAAAAAAGGGGAGGGGATGAATTTTATTAGTGAATTTTACAGTTAAATAAATGTTATGCTGCGACAGTTTACAGAGAAAAATAAAAAAATTGTTGCGACTAAAGCTTAAATCAGCGTTAAAAATTGAACAAATATCAGTGGTTTTGTAAATGAGATTTATTTTAAATAGAAAATCTGAATTTATTATTTATTAATTTATTATTAATGATACAATTGTATATCCCTTGGGAGGGGAAGGGGGGATATGATGAAAATTTGAAATAAAAACACAGGACCGGACTTTAAGCAAAAATAAAAATCCAGGATTAGTTTTTTTTATAAAATCCAGGACCCCTGTGTCCATGATTTTTTTTTTAAGGTTAATAATATGAAATATTGACATCCACTCTTGCCTTTAGAACAGCACATTTCTGTGTCCACACTTGTTAAAAGGAAAACAAAATCTACAATCTATCATAACAAGATATTTGGAGCGACTGTGTTTATTGTATTTAAATGTGGTGTTGACCTGATATTTCATTCTAAAACTGAAATACGACCTTTAATTAGTATAGTTAATAGTACAGAGTGACTCCCTGTTCCACGTGTGTTCTTTACAAGCAAATTACACATTGTCAGTAGTACAGATATCTAACATTTTGAAAATCTAGCTACTCCTAATCTGGACGAAAACAAATTTGACCTAGAACGAAACAGCCTCTGCACAATACAAAATGACATCATAGCAGAAGTAACAGCCAATAAGGTGAAAATCCCACCAGCAACAGAAGCAGAAGTAAAGCAAGCTATCCGAAAGCTGAACAATGGGAAAGCTACTGATGAAAATGGAATACAAGCAGAACACTTTAAATTTGCAAATGCTGAATTGGCAACAGAAATTTGTAGTATCATCAACCAAATATTTGAAGAGCTTAATATTCCAGATACTTTGAAAAGAGGTATCTTAACACCAGTATTGAAAAAGAAAAAGGACAAAACTTTACCAGGAAATTATAGAGGCATAGTCGTTACAAACACGTTCTCAAAAATTATCATAATTGAGTCGGTCATCAAAGAGCGATTAGAAAAACAGCTATCTCCAACGCAAAATCCCTTACAGAGAGGTTTCACTGAACACGCATCTAGTAAATTTACAGCATTTATAGCATCAGAAACTATATTAATATACAAAAAATTTAATCGGGATTTAGAACTTCTGACTGTAGACGCAGAAAAAGCATTTGGTACACGGACTATAGAACAAAATGGGCTGCATAATTGGAGTGCTTCGAATTCCGGAGGAATTTTACCTGTACAAAGACAAAAAGAAACAAACCATAAAAACATGAAAAAATAGCACATTGTAGGAACATTTCCTAAATCTAATAGGAAAATCGTAGAAACATAGAGAAATCGATGCACCTTGCACACGTGTACATGCACGACCGCTCATTTCCCGCAATTGCAAGGTCCAGACACGTCAATAAAAAGTGGGGAGATGGAGGGTTACACTAGTTTTATGTGACCAAAGGTTCCCTCTTATTGAGTAACCCACTATCTTCTTCAGATGTTACAGTTAAGGGTATTTGGCAACTTTTCAACTATTTTGCGCTGGTCAGTTTTAAAGTTAAGGGAAAGGCGAGTACCCGGTGAAATCTACCAACTAGTATATGTCTTCACACAAAGTTGGAAATAATACAACGCGACACTGATGTGAATCGAATTCACAAAATTCGTGGGTGATAATTTATATATTATAAGACAATGCATTAATATATATTGTATTTAGGGTTATAGTTATGATGTTTAACGCCAATTGCAACAATAGTTCAGTTAATACGCGGCGGTCAGTTTTATTGGTGGAGGAAACCGAAAATCCGGATAAAACCACCAATCCGCGGCAAGTCACAATCTTTATCATATAATGTTGTATCGAGTACACCTTGCCATGATCGGAATTCGAACTGTCTTTAGTGGTGATATCCACTGATTGCACAGATAGTTGTAAATCCAGCTAACATATGCTCACAACCACAACGGCCCCTATTGCCTATTGTATTTAGTACACTATAATAATACAATGTCTTTGAAAGTAAACTTTTATTTGCAACAGCCTGTACATGCTTGACGAATGCCACCAGTGGAACAGGAACTGTTTACTCTTCCGCTGCAACTGAGTTCACCCCCAGTTTTTAGTTGGGTTCGTGTTATTCTAAATTTAGTTGTATGTGTATGCTATGTAGATCGTTGCGAACTGTTTACTCACGTAGTGGCATAAATCATATGTGGATTTTGAAAAACTCTAAAGATCTTTTGGATAACCTGAAATCAAGATTTTTCTCTCAGGTATCCTCCATCAAAACTTTTGATTTTTCAACTCTATATACCACCCTACCGCATGACAAATTAAAAACCCGCTTAAAAGAAACAATTTATAAAGCTTTCAGTCATAGAAACTATGGCTCAAATTTCCACATATTTTTCAAACAAAATTAAAAAAGGTAAAACATGCTACTCCGAGACCACAGAAACAGCTTCGTCCGCATCATTTTTGGACTTATACCTCGAATTTGACGACAGTGGTCAACTCAATACTAAAATTTATGATAAACTTCATACTTCAATTTTAAAATCATAAATTTTCCAAACAAGTGCAGCAATATACCAGCTTCTCCTGCATATGGTGTTTACACTCGCAATTGATTCGCTATGCATGGGCCGGTAGCAATTATTCTGATTTCCTGAAACGTCATCTTCATCTGAGAAACAGGCTACTGGACCAGGGCTATACAAAGATTCGCCTTATTCGATCTCTTAAAAAGTTTATCTTTCGATACCAAGATCTTGTCGAAATATATTCCGTCTCTGCAGAAACGATTATAAGCGATGCATTTTCATATAGTGAAAATGTATAAAGATAAAGAAGTCAAGAAAAATGTCAAAAATATTTTTTTATTTTGTGACGTAAAAGTGTTTTTGACATTTACTTCACTGAATATGGTACTGCTTTGACAACTATTTTACCTATTTTTTTCCTGTATTTAAATACTGTTGTAGTGACAGCCGGAACCTTTGAACCGTAATGAGAGCGGGAGGTTTGGCGCTTTAAAATCTGATTCAACCCACCATTTCTTTAGAAATGCCTGTACCAAGTCAGAGTCATTACGTTTTCACAGTTTTCCGGTTGTTGACTGATTTTGTCTGTTTATATAATTATGAGTTTTGACTTTCCCTTTGTAAGATTGTTCGGAGTTCGGTAATTTTGTTATTACCCTTATTTTGTACTTTTTCTTTTGGCAATTGTGTTGTCTGTTCTTCGATTTACGGATTCTGATTGCCCCTTTGGTATCTTTTTGTCATTGTGTTGTCTGTTCTTCGATTTATGGATTCTGATTACCTCTTTGGTATCTTCAAACTTTTCTGGATCTTTATCAAATAATAAAAAATATTTTGTTTTTACATAAGAAAGATAAAGGGACATAATGAAAGGAACTATGTGGTTTTTGTGTTTGCATAAACAATGCCTCAATATGCTGAACCACAAAAGAAACGTCGTATAAATTAAAATATCAAACATCTTTATTTTGAAAGATAGCAATTTAAAAAATAAATATCTGATTATCATTTCAAGCAGATTTATAAACATAACAAGTTTCCTAAATGTTTTTTTTTCGGAAACTTTTGTCAACACGACATGACAGATTGAGAAGAAATGATGAACGAAAGTCAGTATCGTGTATATCCTACATTGGCGTTGATTACAACTGAACACATCTTCTGTACACTGAATGATCTATGTCATAGGAATACGAGCCCAAACCCTCAAGAAGGATGCACTGAACATTCAGCTGCTATCGTCTGCATCGGTTTGGCTTCGTCAAGTCGTCTTCGTCTTTGAATCTCCCCCAGACATGTTCAATCGGTGTTAAGTCCGGACTAAGAACAGGCCATGGCATAACATCTATGTTTTTTTGATTTTTTTTGCTTTTTTGTTTTTTTTGGGTTGGAGAATATACTTTGTGGATCTTGCTGTATCAGCACAAGCGTTGTCATGCTGAAAAATGTAGTAGTTCACTAACGATCACCAAAATTATGGCACCGCATGGGGTATCAGAACCTGAGCTATGTCGCGAGCGGTTGTAACCCCATAACCTCTGCCTGGGGCGATGTTAAAAAGAAAATCATCAATTTTGTATTTAAAATGGTACATTTTGAAAAACGACGTTTGTTTTTGCGGTTCAGTATATAATTGAGCTGTTGGGAATTACTTGGTTACTACAAACTGGTGGGTGTTTCCTATATTATATTGTATACAAGTCGTATTTCATGTCAACCAAGAAATCATCTGATGCAATGTACACCATGGTTTTTTTCTGAAATAACCTTTACAATTCGATACCATTGCACATACTTCCGTTATCATTATACATCACATGCAATAATAAATTTGTCCAATGCGTACATAAGGTACAGCGTGGTTAAAAATAGGCTAAATGTGCATGTATAAAACGATCTTAATCAATTAATATACTGAGGCCTTATGGTATCATGTCCGCTTTTTCCTAGATTGGGAGTTCATATCAACGTCATTATATTTTATTTATCTCTTCCCTTGTACTGTTGTTTTTGTATTAAAATCATTCTCTCAAAAACTCGTTCGGACTTATCTAATCTGTTTTGTCTTAAATTCATATGTATTCGACAAACATTGACAATATACAGGACAAGATCAGTGCAAACATATTACCCGGTATAGCAGACAATTTGTTCCGACCCGCCAGATGGGCCGGCTGGAATACATAGACTAGGCTAAAAGGGCCGATCGGAATGAATAGCCTAGGCTGAATGGTCCGGGTCTAGGCAATTTGGTCCGACCCAAGTTGAATGCAATAGCTAATGCAACAAAAGTATCATACTGACGTAAATTAAGGCACAAGAAGAAATAACTTTTATTACAAACTCTACAACATTCTTGTATGGTTTTAAGAGTCACAATAGCCACAAAGCCTAGGCTATTTTTTCCGATGCCAGGCAATATGGGCCGACCTGCTTTTACATTTATAAACCTATATATATTTTGTAAATTCCAACGTATTATCAATAAAAATATTCATCTCGGCTATGTGTGTATATATTTTTTAATTCGTAATTCGTTTGTTTGTTTGTTGGCAAGCTCACTAAAATCGAAAATGTTGGTCAACGGTTTGAGTGTCCCATGCGTAATACTATATATATGAACGTGAACACTTGTCATCTCAGTTCCACATTATTAAATTCATTTGTACAATATTTCACCGCACGTTAACATGGACGAGAGTGCGTACTCGACACTGTTGAAATACGTTGAAAATACAGAATATACTAAAAAATTAACAGAAAGTGAAAAAAGGAAGTTAAGGAAGCAAGCAAAACATTATGTCTCAAAGGATAACCTTTTATACTAAGTTAGTGCATAGGGAGAAACTAGACGAGTGGTTAGAAAAACAGAAAAGCATAGGATTCTTCGTGCTTGCCATTCCGATAGTACCGCTGGTAAATATATCTTCTATGTCTTTTAAATACAGAGTCAGACGTTCCCATTTCAGTAGCTAGCACTGATTTTGATTCCGAGTTGGAACCCGAAGATAAAATGGAAAAGTATATCAATAACTTGCTTGGCGTACGCGATGATGTATACCAACATGCCAATCACAACATAACAGTTGCACAGGAAAAACAAAAGAAAGATTACGACAGACAGAATTGTGTTACGCAACATAATTTCATAGTTGGGAGTAAGGTGTTAATGAAAAACAAAAAATGATCACAGAATGGGAGGAACCTTAGAAAAAAATTGGATCGGACCATATGAAATCATCGAGGTGTTTTCAAAAGGAACAATGAAACTAAAGAATTGCTTGACCGAAAAAATATTAAAAACAGTCCAACGTGCCAGCAATCTGAAGCCCTACCTTGAGTCTGAGCAACAGGATGAAACCAGGAATGTAGCAGAATATGATAGTGAAAAGGCTGCAGTAACAGACGCACAAGAAACCACAGCTAATGAACAGACTAAGCCGAGGACAAAAAGGTTTCGCCCAGACAGTAAAATAAAAGGTAAGAATATCAAACTGCTTAACACATCACTAGTTTATAGCTTATTATCCAGGCATAATTTCTCTGGATAATAATGAACATTATTAAACCAATGTTGTTCTCTTATTTATCATTCTCAGTATACACTATAAACACATTCATTTTTTATGAAGATAAAAAGTTGACTTTCAAATTCAGATTAAAAAAAACCGAGAAGGTTTAAGTCCGAGGCGAGAAAAGACCGAAGCGTTAATCGAAATGGATAATCCAATAGACAGATGGCCCAAATGGTACAACATAGAAAGATGAAGACGCACAAAGGAAAAACGAACAATAAAAAATCTTACAACGTTATCTACATCAAATAACAAATCAATATACATGTATGTTTGGTATCTTCCAGAGTTTTTGCTCATGATAGCAGAGGAAGACGTAGTTAACAAATTGGTAAAAACACGCAGACTCATTCAGGAACAAGACATTGAAACAATTCACAGCAAACTCCCAGGGAAAGTAATAAAATAAAAAATTGACGAGGTCATACCATATTTGGACGAAGACGTGCTTGCAGCCCTACATCCAACTAGTAAGTATTTATTTGTATGGAATATATAGCTGCGTATTTTATACATTATTTATATTAAATCAAGTTTATCTTATCCTTAACAAAAGTTCGGCAGCATGATAATCAAACACACTATCCACAAACAGGGTTGAAAACCTCAACATGAGACCACGAAGAACATCAATCATTACACACTGGTGCTATTGTTTATTGAAAGTTGTTCATTTTGTGGAATCACCTTTTTCTCAATGTAATCGCATGATATTGCTTTCTATTTAAAATAGATATATGAACACATATCCACAAATATATATGGATATAAAAATGGCATAATTCCAACATATGTATTTTTCAGTTCAAATGAAATTAAATGACGTTGAAGTCGCATACCATTGTCCATTGTGCAACAAACCATCAGTTCAAGATGACAACGCTTGTGCTGATACAGCAAGATCCACAAAGTATATTCTCCAACCCAAAAAAAACAAAAAAGCAAAAAAAATCAAAAAAACATAGATGTTATGCCATGGCCTGTTCTTAGTCCGGACTTAACACCGATTGAACATGTCTGGGGGAGATTCAAAGACGAAGACGACTTGACGAAGCCAAACCGATGCCGACGATAGCAGCTGAATTTTCAGTGCATCCTTCTTGAGGGTTTGGGCTCGTATTCCTATGACATAGATCATTCAGTGTACAGAAGATGTGTTCAGCTGTAATCAACGCCAATGTAGGATATACACGATACTGACTTTCGTTCATCATTTCTTCTCAATCTGTCATGTCGTGTTGACAAATGTTTCCGAAAAAAAAACATTTAGGAAACTTGTTATGTTTATAAATCTGCTTGAAATGATAATCAGATATTTATTTTTTAAATTGCTATCTTTCAAAATAAAGATGTTTGATATTTTAATTTATACGACGTTTCTTTTGTGGTTCAGCATATTGAGGCATTGTTTATGCAAACACAAAAACCACATAGTTCCTTTCATTATGTCCCTTTATCTTTCTTATGTAAAAACAAAATATTTTTTATTATTTGATAAAGATCCAGAAAAGTTTGAAGATACCAAAGAGGTAATCAGAATCCGTAAATCGAAGAACAGACAACACAATTGCCAAAATAAAAAGTACAAAATAAGGGTAATAACAAAATTACCGAACTCCGAACAATCTTACAAAGGGAAAGTCAAAACTCATAATTATATAAACAGACAAAATCAGTCAACAACCGGAAAACTGTGAAAACCGTAATGACCCTGACTTGGTACAGGCATTTCTAAAGAAATGGTGGGTTGAATCAGATTTTAAAGCGCCAAACCTCCCGCTCTCATTACGGTTCAAAGGTTCCGGCTGTCACTACAACAGTATTTAAATACAGGAAAAAAATAGGTAAAATAGTTGTCAAAGCAGTACCATATTCAGTGAAGTAAATGTCAAAAACACTTTTACGTCACAAAATAAAAAAATATTTTTGACATTTTTCTTGACTTCTTTATCTTTATACATTTTCACTATATGAAAATGCATCGCTTATAATCGTTTCTGCAGAGACGGAATATATTTCGACAGGATCGTGGTATCGGAATATAAACTTTTTAAGAGATCGAATAAGGCGAATCTTTGTATAGCCCTGGTCCAGCAGCCTGTTTCTCAGATGAAGATGACGTTTCAGGAAATCAGAATAATTGCTACCGGCCCTTGCATAGCGAATCAATTGCGAGATGTAAACACCATATGCAGGAGAAGCTGGTATATTGCTGCACTTGTTTGGAAAATTTATGATTTTAAAATTGAAGTATGAAGTTTATCATAAATTTTAGTATTGAGTTGACCACTGTCGTCAAATTCGAGGTATAAGTCCAAAAATGATGCGGACGAAGCTGTGTCTGTGGTCTCTTTAATTTCCAGCTCTGGAGGATATATCAATGGAAGAAATTCTGCAAATCTAGAATTATTGATAGATAAAACGCCATCAATATACCTGTATGTGAAATTAAAGGCTCTTGTTGACAAAAGTTTCCGAAAAAAACCATTTAGGAAACTTGTTGTTTATAAATCTGCTTGAAATAATAATCAGATATTTATTTTTTAAATTGCTATCTTTCAAAATAAAGATGTTTGATATTTTAATTTATACGACGTTTCTTTTGTGGTTCAGCATATTGAGGCATTGTTTATGCAAACACAAAAACCACATAGTTCCTTTCATTATGTCCCTTTATCTTTCTCATGTAAAAACAAAATATTTTTTATTATTTGATAAAGATCCAGAAAAGTTTGAAGATACCAAAGGGGCAATCAGAATCCATAAATCGAAGAACAGACAACACAATGACAAAAAGATACCAAAGAGGTAATCAGAATCCGTAAATCGAAGAACAGACAACACAATTGCCAAAAGAAAAAGTACAAAAGGACAAACAACGATCTACATAACATACACATACAACTAAATTTCGAATAACACGAACCCAACTAAAAACTGGGGGTGAACTCAGTTGCAGCGGAAGAGTAAACAGTTCCTGTTCCACTGGTGGCATTCGTCAAGGATGTACAGGCTGTTGCAAATAAACGTTTACTTTCAAAGACATTGCATTATTATAGTGTACTAAATACAATAGGCAATAGGGGCCGCTGTGGTCGTGAGCATATGTTTGCTGGATTTACAACTACCTGTGCAATCAGTGGATATCACCACTAAAGACAGTTCGAATTCCGATCATGGCGAGGTGTACTCGATACAACATTATATGATAAAGATTGTGACTTGCTGCGGATTGGTGGTTTTATCCAGTATCTATAAACCTTTTACCTTCTCCACGTTTAAATCAACGGTATCTATAAACCTTTTACCTTCTCCACGTTTAAATCAACGGTATTTATAAACCGTTTACCTTCTCCACGTTTAAATCAACGGTATCTATAAACCTTTTAAATTCTCCACGTTTAAATCAACGGTATCTATAAACCTTTTACCTTCTCCACGTTTAAATCAACGGTATCTAGAAACCTTTTACCTTCTCCACGTTTAAATCAACGGTATCTATAAACCTTTTACCTTCTCCACGTTTAATTCAACGGTATCTATAAACCTTTTAAATTCTCCACGTTTAAATCAACGGTATCTATAAACCATTTACCTTCTCCACGTTTAAATCAATGGTATCTATAAACCTTTTACCTTCTCCACGTTTAAATCAACGGTATCTATAAACCTTTTATCTTCTCACGTTTAAATCAACGGTATCTATAAACCTTTTACCTTCTCCACGTTTAAATCAAACGGTATCTATAAACCTTTTACCTTCTCCACGTTTAAATCCAACGGTATCTATAAACCTTTTACGTTCTCCACATTTAAATCAACGGTATCTATAAACCTTTTACCTTCTCCACGTTTAAATCAACGGTATCTATAAACCATTTACCTTCTCCACGTTTAAATCAACGGTATCTATAAACCTTTTACCTTCTCCACGTTTAATTCAACGGTATCTATAAACCTTTTAAATTCTCCACGTTTAAATCAACGGTATCTATAAACCATTTACCTTCTCCACGTTTAAATCAACAGTATCTATAAACCTTTTACCTTCTCCACGTTTAAATCAACGGTATCTATAAACCTTTTACCTTCTCCACTTTAAATCAACGGTATCTATAAACCTTTTACCTTCTCCACGTTTAAATCAACGGTATCTATAAACCTTTTACCTTCTCCACGTTTAAATCCAACGGTATCTATAAACCTTTTACCTTCTCCACGTTTAAATCAACGGTATCTATAAACCATTTACCTTCTCCACGTTTAAATCAACGGTATCTATAAACCTTTTACCTTCTCCACGTTTAAATCAACGGTATCTATAAACCTTTTACCTTCTCCACGTTTAAATCAACGGTATCTATAAACCATTTACCTTCTCCACGTTTAAATCCAACGGTATCTATAAACCTTTTACGTTCTCCACATTTAAATCAACGGTATCTATAAACCTTTTACGTTCTCCACATTTAAATCAACGGTATCTATAAACCTTTTACCTTCTCCACGTTTAAATCCAACGGTATCTATAAACCTTTTACCTTCTCCACGTTTAAATCCAACGGTATCTATAAACCTTTTACCTTCTCCACGCTTAAATCAACGGTATCTATAAACCTTTTATCTTCTCCACATTTAAATCAACGGTATCTATAAACCTTTTACCTTCTCCACGTTTAAATCATCAACGGTATCTATAAACCTTTTACCTTCTCCGCATTTGTGAAATAAAAACATGAATATCTAATTTAGTGTATATGACGCGTTTCTGGAATAACCTTCGTCGAGTACTCCCAAAGTCAAAATATTAAAAAAAATAATGTAAAAGAAAACGAAAATGCGTAATACACATGCGGGTTCAATAATTATATCTCCTCTTATGGTCGTTTATATTATGGATTATCCTAATATCCCTCGTTACTGCTGGATTGCTTCTTTTTATATGCAGGTGTCTTATATGAAACGCACTGTTTTCCCTTTAGTAGCATCATCTTTGTTTTCTGTGGGTTATGGGTTTTTTATGTGTCTTCGTTCAGTGTCTCATTCCTGTCTCTCTGGATTGTCTATTACTGATTGTCCCTCTGGTTTTCTCGAACGTGACTCAGTACGATGCATTTGTAATTCAACGAATACTTTTAATCATCTTTTCGTTATATTATTTATAACACTAGACATGCTTTTATTGCAAAGAAATCGATTTTAAGAAACAAAAATGCAGAAAAAAATAAAAAAAAGAAGAAGATATAGTTCTGTTAATTTAGATGTTATAACTGACAGAAAACAATAAATAATACAGGCTCTCTCCATTAACACAAAGCAAGAGGGAAATTCAGGTTCCTTTCTAAAAGTCATTGGAACTGAGGACAAGAGTACCCTGAACTATTGATTTATATGACAATACTATTTCTGTTTGTTAATAGTATGAAAAGACAGTTTAAACAGTGGTCATCAACAACTCCATCATTATTAACAACTCCACCATTATTAACAACTCCAACAATCTTTCCACCTCAAAACAGTTGAACGCAAAAAGACACATGGCGTTGGTGCATGCTAGGAACATGGACAAAAATGTGGCGAATTAAGCCGGTGAAAGGGATCACAATCGTCCCTCTTTTGATAATTGGATCTCCACGGAGAATACAGATTGTATTCGTGTACAATGAAAGTGATATACATCTTCAGTCAGATCATCTGAAGCCAGTAGTTATATAACGTGATTAAAATACAATCTGAATTAGTTATATTAACAGAATAAAGAACGGTCGACGTCAGCTAAATACATATATATTACAGGGTGGACAACGTATGTCATACATCCGAGTATTCTTTTTTATCGAAAACCTTATAATGGCGAACATTTTCCAACCATCTGACATAATAAAACTCATTTTTACACTATTTTAGCAACGAACCTGTATGATAAAAGCCAGACCAAAGTACCTTACGGACTTGTATGATAATATTTACATCGATAATATTAAAAAAGTTGTCATTTGTCTAATAATTCCGACAACATTTCCTTTTGATGCTGGATCCAGGATAAAAATACCCGGATGTATGACGTACGTTGTCCACCCTGGATCCAGAATCAAAATGAAATGTTGTCGGAAAGATTAGACAAATGACAACAGCTTTTTGAATATTATCGATGTAAATAGTACCAAATAAGTCCGTAGGGTACTTTGGTCTGGCTTTTATCATACAGGTTCGTTGTTAAAATTGTTTTATTTTGTCAGATGGTTGAACAATTTCCGCCATTATAAAGTTTGCGATAAAAAATACCCGGATGTATGACATAGGTTATCCTAATATCACACAATACATGATTCATTCTTTGTTTGTTAATGCCAAGAATATAACTTAAATACCGTTCAATTAAACAGTTGGAGAAAAGACTCTCTCCTTATTTGTAATTTTTGCAATTTTTTAATTTCTTTTTTAGCAACAAACAATGTAAGGGATTGTTTACTACTGTTGCACGGTAATCAAATGTCACTAAAGTACGTTAGTCGTAGCTTCACAGTTTTCGACTATTATATTGTAAAAATAGAAGGCTTGCAACTCTCCAATTCGCAAACAAGGAAAATGGGTCATAAATGGTTTGATTGATTTTTTGATTTTTGTTTTAACGCCACTTTCAGCAATATTTCAGCTATATCATGCTTACATGATTTTCATCAGGATTTAATACGTTGTCTGTGTAATTATTAAGTCATGAACAACTAGGTATGATATTAAAACTTTGAAATATTTTGCTGCCAAAACATGGAATGAGCTACCAAACCACTTTAGATTGGAAAATTCTTTTAAACAATTCAAAAACTTGATAATTTCATGGAATGGTAGCTCATGCCACTGTAATGCTTGTAGATAGCTTTAAAGCATAATCTTATTTATTTATTTGTTTTGTTTATCTGTGATGCTTTTGAAATCTGTGCTTTGTCTTTAATTATAGTTACTTTTTAGGCTGCTTATTTTAATTTATTTATTTAGTGCTTGAAATTTTAAATTAATTAGTTTAAATTATTTTTAATATAGATGTTTTAATTTTTGCTAGTATTTTTATGTACCTTGTATGTATGCATGCATGTTGTTTTTGTTATATAAATAGTCGATTTGAAAAGCTCTGTAGAGCCTGTGTTTTATGTATGTTGTGATATGTATCGACTTTAAATAAAACTTTCTATATTTATTAATTTGGACTGCTGGACTCTGATTCTGGAGTTCTGCGAGTACGATTTCGTTATTGTCCTCTGTGAAGTCTCTGTTCCCCGTATCATACTGTGTCCATTGTGAACGTCTGAAGAAAAAATAAAGTATTATTTTTTTCAATAGAATTTTGATTTCTAGTAAACCTTATAATGATACTTCATATTAGGTAAATATGAATTCTGTTTAATAAAGAAAAAAAAAGCATAAATATAGAAATAAATATTGCATCATCACCCATCGTGTATATTAGTAGTTTAAATGAATTGTAGATTAACGCCCAGATGGGATATGCCCTCTGTGTTATGGCAAGACCTAGTAACTGTTGGACTGAAATAAATGTAATGATTATTGCCTTTGCTCTAGACCAACACGCAGAACTACATCTTGATAACGCTAGCTAATCAAATCAACACTACGCAGGTACAGTACACATGTGTCTTCAATCCCACACATTATCTCGACTTCCATCAATATAGGTTTTTGCTCTTACTCCTTTATTCTGCCTATTTACCTGGGGAGCAGCATATACCAATACTATGTTCTTTGATGTGACACGATCGAGGATTGAACACATGATCTTCCGTAGGGATCACGCTAACCGTTACACCAACGAGGTGGCTCACCACTGACCAAAATGTGCACGAATATATATATCAGTGTTTTTAATTACGTGATGGAAAAAAAACTTACGTTGTTTTGTAGAAGACAAAAACAATGACAGCCACTAAAACCACAAAACTAAAGCCAACACCGACAAGTGCCCAAACTGTAATAATACATTGAAAACAAAAGATCTTTACTTCATATTAAATGTACGTCTAATTTAATAATTAATCTTACACAGGAGATTGTACATGTCAATGGGAATTATGTTGTTACATGGTAATTTATAATACTGTTAATAAGAAATCATTGAGGAAAAAAATATAAGGAAATAAATATATGATCCTGAAGAGATTTCAAATAAACAAATTAAACCCTTTGTAATTTGACACACATACTTCCTTAATGAATTAAATGATGGTGACGTTTACCAATATTATGCAAACTCGGGACCGTTGTGTTAGTGATCGTGTGGTAGCTAGAGTTACAACTACTTGTGCAATCAGTGCCTATTGCCACTACAATTGTGATTCCAATCCTGCTCATGACGAAGTGATACTACAATATGATAGAAAGTGTGGCAGATCACGGTTTTCTCTTGGTACTCCGGGTTCCTCCTCCAATAAACCTCACCGCCATGATATAACAGAAATATTATTGGAAGTGACATTAAACACCATACCCCCAATCCTGATAAAGATTACATATGTACGAGGAAGTCAAGTTGTACGATTTAGTATACTTATTAAAGGTCATATTTCAGCTTTATAATTAAATAGATCGACACAACATATAAATACAATCAACACAATCTCATAATCTCACAAAATACTTTTGATATATTCTAGATTTTGTTTCTTTTCAATAGTTATATTCGTGTCACTAAATTAAAAAATTACCCAGTACAAATTTTAAAATTATGTCAAATTGTTTTATGATATATTATATCATGAAAACACGCCGTTGATACTTTATTCAGTATAACTGGTCATCATGTTTCAATGGCAAAATATTTCGTACACACACAATGGTACAATGAACGGTTTATTGTAAGATTATAATAATATTGTTGCATAAAGGCTGCGGTAACATTTCAGTGTCACCATAGACGTTTGGAAAACCTCGTGACTTTCCGTTAGGAGTTGTATTCTTCCTTTACCGCCAAAATTAGTAGAGTTGTATTTCTTTTCTCACAACCGATAGATGTCGCTACCATCAAATTGAATTCCGTCCCTTTAGGACTGTTATGTTCCACAACGAGTAATTATAGTATTTCAATCGACCATGTAATCGCACCGTGGGAAATCTACAGAGTCCGCTTTACGGTTCACGTGCAAGTGACCTTATGTCATTTACACACAATCTGATTAAAATCAGTACAAACGGTGTTCTGTCAGTAAGAGTGAGCGAGTGAGTGATTTTTTTTAGCACCAATTCAACAATTTCGCAGGTATATCATGGTGGGAACAAGTTAATTTTGAATGAATTGATGATGAGGTCGCTTTTTTTTAGACCAACACGCTGAGTTTGAGTTCTTATAGTGCTAGCTCACTGGAACAACACTCCGCGGGTAGACATGTCGCTCCACGCGCACACATTATTCTGATTCCGTGCCAACCACTCCTTGCGCTTCCTCCTTAATGTTGTGTGCTTAGCGGAAAAGCAACAAATAACAATTATAAAATCTTTAGTTTAACCAGACTGAGGCTCGAACCCACGATCTACTACACTCGAGGCGAGCACGCTAGCCATTACGCCACTGATGCGGTTTTGTCAGGAAAAGGGTGAATGTTTACAAATGACGTTCTGTCAGGAATAGGCTGAATGCTTAAAAACGGTGGTTTGTCAGGAAGAGGGTGAATGTTTCCTTTATCATCACAATACAACGATGTTCTGTCAGAAAGGGGGTGCATGTTTACAAACGACGTTCTGGTAGGAAGAGGATGAATGTTTACACACGGTGTTCTGTCAGGAAGAGGGTGAATGTTTACAAACGGCGTTCTGTCAGGAAGAGGGTGACTGTTTTCTTTATCAATACAATAAAGAGGATTTATTTCTGTAGGAACAACTTGACTTCGACTGTGGATTTAGACAAGAGAAAAGATAATATTTAGTGACGATTACTATTAATAATTTGAAGCCAGACTGTCAGTTTGAAAGTCTGGAGAACGGCCAGTGAATTTGTTAGTCTAACGAAAGTTAGCGTTTTTCCATAATCATAAGCTTTCTTGTCAGTTTCCGTCGTGATATGTGATGAAGTTGTAATTTTAGGTGCAGGTGTACCTGGGATGAAAGAAAACAAATGGATATCAGCATGAAGGGACAAAAAAGAGAATGTCGTATGACGGTGTTCTAGGTACCTAATACTATACACTAAATACATGTATATCAGGTACAATTTGTTCTCAAATTATGGCGGAAACGGAAGCATTATAAGACTCAACTTATGGCGGAAACGGAACCATTATAAAACTCAACTTATGGCGGAAACGGAAGCATTATAAGACTCAACTTATGGCGGAAACGGAAGCATTATAAGACTCAACTTATGGCGGAAACGGAAGCATTATAAGACTCAACTTATGGCGGAAACGGAAGCATTATATGAGTGGTTTTCTCTTGACACTCTTATCTTTTACCAGAGAGAAACAGTCAACACTCAGTGTCTAAATCGAACACTCTTTGAACCACCTTCAGAGTTTGACAACATAAAACCAATCTGATAAAAATTATATATCTAACGTTTTCTCCTTAACTGGTATGTCGTAGAGTGGTAAATTTGCAGAAACCCCATTACGAGTCCAATGTGGATGACAATATGTACCATCCATTGTACCTGAGCGATTGCGAGACAATATAAGTTTTATTTGACTGCTTAGTAACAATTTCACAGTCTCACAATCACCATAGAACCACTCGCATGTCACCCGTAATGGTAAAGTTTGATCTCAACTTATGGGTACCAGGAAGGGATAATAACTGAAACCCCTTATTTTCTCCGTTACTCTAAAATCAATGATTATAGTCTAAATACAGAACAAAATAAACAAACATTTAATTAACAGAGTAATCTACAACAAATCGTGTAAATTTCTTATATTTTATCAGATTTAGAGAAACAGTTAAAAATCAGTATCTAGATCGAGCACCCTTAAAACCACCTTTCCATTCTAAGTTTCCAACCATCTGAACAATCTGATTAAAATTATATATCTTACTTGATCTCCTAAACTGATATGTCCTAGATATAAATCTTCAGAAACTCCATTACGGGTCCCATACGGGTGACACTATGTACCATCCGATGCAACAAGGCGATTGTAAGACAATGGAAGTGTTACTAGACTGTTTAGTAACAGTTTCATAGTCTCACAATCGCCATTTGCATGACATAGGACCACTCGCATGTCACCCATAATCGGGTTTCCTCAAATCTCACAAGCCGCGAAAGATCACTAAATTAAAGATTTTGAGAGATTTGATATGAATTAGATTGATATACCAGAGACTCTCAAGAGCCTGTATCGTTCACCTGGTTATAAAAAGAACCAATTGGTCCTATGTAAAAACTATATCCTGCCGTGGTAGTCATCTTGGAATTCCTATCAACATAAAAAACACGAAGTTTGTAAAGGACCTTCCAATGATTGATGCACAGTTTAGGTTCAGTCAGTGCAATAGCTTCAGAGAAGACAACATTTCTGTATTTTCCCATATGGTCCTGTGTTAATACTATGACATGTGGTGGCAGCCATCTTGGATTTTAGATCGGCATTAAAAACAAACATTTCTTAGAGGACCTTCAAATGATTATTCATAGGCAGTTTGGTTTCAATTGTCCAAGTGGTTCAAGAGAGGAAGCGTTTTGAGACACTTTTCCCATAGGATCCATTGTTAAACTAAGTCCTGTCGTAGCCGCCATTTTGAATTTCATATCGGAACAAAAAACCTCAAATTTGTAGAAGACCATCCAATGAACATTCATGCGCAGTTTGGCTTTAATCATATGTGTAGTTTCTGAGAAGAAGGCATTTGAACATTTTCCCATAGGGTCCAATGTTAATCTATTTTCTGCAGTGGCGGCCCTCTTGGGTTTCCGATCGGCATATACAACCTATTTTTTGTAGAGGACCTTCCAATGATCATTCCTGGGCAGTTTGGTTTCAATTGTCCAAGTGATTTCGGAGAGGAAGCGCTTTGAGACACTTTTCCCATAGGGTCCAATGTCAAACTAAGTCCTGCTGTAGCTGCCATCTTCCATTTTATATCGGAACAAAACACCTGAACTATGTAGAAGACTATCCAATGAACATTCTTGTCTAGTTTGGATTCAGTCTGATTTGTAGTTTCTGAGAAGAAGGCATTTGAACATTTTCCCAATAGGGTCCAATGTTAATCTATGTCCTGCGGTGGTGGCCATCTTGGATTTCTGATCGGCATAGAAAACAGAAACTTTGTAGAGGACCTTCAAATGATCATTCCTGGGCAGTTTGGTTTCAATTGTCCAAGTGGTTTCAGAGAAGAAGCGTTTTGAAACAGTTTTCCCATAGGGTCCAATGTTAAACTAAGTTCTGCCCTAGCCGCCGTTTTGAATTTCATATCGGAACAAAAAATCTCAAGTTTGTAGAGGACCATCCAATGAACATTCATGTACAGTTTGGCTTTAATCATATTTGTAGTTTCTGAGAAGAAGGCATTTGAACATTTTCCCATAGGATCCAATGTTAATATATTTTCAACAGTGGCGGCCATCTTGGATTTTCGATCGGTATAAAAAACAGAAACGTTGTAGAGGACCTTCAAATGATCATTTCTGGGCAGTTTGGTTTCAATTGTCAAAGTGGTTTCAGAGAAGAAGCGCTTTGAAACATTTTTCCCATAGGGTCCAATGTTAAACCAAGTCCTGCCGTAGCCGCCATTTTGAATTTCATATCGGAACAAAAAACCTCAAATTTATAGAGGACCATCCAATGAACATTCATGTACAGTTTGGCTTTAATCATATTTGTAGTGTCTGAGAAGAAGGCATTTGAACATTTTCCCATAGGGTCCAATGTTAATCTATTTCCTACAGTGGCGGCCATCTTGGATTTCCAGTCGGCATAGAAAAGCTAAATTTTGTATAGAACCTTCCAATGATCATTCCTGGGCAGTTTGGTTTATATTGCCCATGTGGTTTCAGAGAGGAAGCGTTTTGAGACACTTTTCCCATAGGGTTCATTGTTAAACTAAGTCCTGCTGTAGCTGCCATCTTCCATTTTATATTGGAACAAAAAGCATAAACTATGTAGAGGACCATCCAATGAACTTTCCTGTCCAGTGTGGATTCAGTCTGATTTGTAGTTTCTGAGAAGAAGGCAGTTGAACATTTTCCCATAGGGTCCAATGTTAATCTATGTCCTGTGGTGGCGGCCATCTTGGATTTCCGATCGGCATAAAAACAGAAATTTTGTAGAGGACCTTCAGTTGATCATTCCTGGGCAATTTGGTTTCAATTGTCCAAGTGGTTTCAGAGAAGAAGTGTTTTGAAACATTTTTCCCATAGAGGTTCCAATGTTAAATTAAATCCTGCCGTAGCCGCCATTTTGAATTTCATATCGGAACAAAAAACCTCAAGTTTGTAGAAGACCATCCAATGAACATTCATGTACAGTTTGGCTTTAATAATATTTGTAGTTTCTGAGAAGAAGGCATTTGAACATTTCCCCATAGGGTCCAATGCTAATCTATTTCCTACAGTGGCGACCATCTTGGATTTCCAATCGGCATATAAAAGCTACATTTTGCATAGAACCTTCCAATGATCATTCCTGGGCAGTTTGGTTTATATTGTCAATGTGGTTTCAGAGAGGAAGCGTTTTGAGACACTTTTCCCATAGGGTTCATTGTTAAACTAAGTCCTGCTGTAGCTGCCATCTTCCATTTTATATTGGAACAAAAAACATAAACTATGTAGAGGACCATCCAATGAACATTCCTGTCTAGTTTAGATTCAGTCTGATTTGGAATTTCTGAGAAGAAGGCATTTGAACATTTTCCCATAGGGTCCAATGTTAATCTATGTCCTGCGGTGGTGGCCATCTTGGATTTCCGATCGGCATAAACAACAGAAAGTTTGTAGAGGACCTTCAAATGATCATTCCTGGGCAGTTTGGTTTCAATTGTCCAAGTGGTTTCAGAGAAGAAGTGTTTTGAAACATTTTTCTCATCGGGTCCAATGTTAAACTAAGTCCTTTCGTAGCCACCATTTTGAATTTCATATCGGAACAAAAAATCTCAAGTTTGTAGAGGACCATCCAATGAACATTCATGTACAGTTTGGCTTTAATCATATTTGTAGTTTCTGAGAAGAAGGCATTTGAACATTTTCCCATAGGATCCAATGTTAATATATTTTCAACAGTGGCGGCCATCTTGGATTTTCGATCGGTATAAAAAACAGAAACTTTGTAGAGGACCTTCAAATGATCATTTCTGGGCAGTTTGGTTTCAATTGTCAAAGTGGTTTCAGAGAAGAAGCGTTTTGAAACATTTTTCCCATAGGGTCCAATGTTAAACCAAGTCCTGCCGTAGCCGCCATTTTGAATTTCATATCGGAACAAAAAACCTCAAATTTATAGAGGACCATCCAATGAACATTCATGTACAGTTTGGCTTTAATCATATTTGTAGTGTCTGAGAAGAAGGCATTTGAACATTTTCCCATAGGGTCCAATGTTAATCTATTTCCTACAGTGGCGGCCATCTTGGATTTCCAGTCGGCATAGAAAAGCTAAATTTTGTATAGAACCTTCCAATGATCATTCCTGGGCAGTTTGGTTTATATTGTCCATGTGGTTTCAGAGAGGAAGCGTTTTGAGACACTTTTCCCATATGGTTCATTGTCAAACTAAGTCCTGCTGTAGCTGCCATCTTCCATTTTATATTGGAACAAAAAGCATAAACTATGTAGAGGACCATCCAATGAACATTCCTGTCCAGTTTGGATTCAGTCTGATTTGTAGTTTCTGAGAACAAGGCAGTTGAACATTTTCCCATAGGGTCCAATGTTAATCTATGTCCTGTGGTGGCGGCCATCTTGGATTTCCGATCGGCATAAAAACAGAAATTTTGTAGAGGACCTTCAGTTGATCATTCCTGGGCAATTTGGTTTCAATTGTCCAAGTGGTTTCAGAGAAGAAGTGTTTTGAAACATTTTTCCCATAGAGGTTCCAATGTTAAATTAAATCCTGCCGTAGCCGCCATTTTGAATTTCATATCGGAACAAAAAACCTCAAGTTTGTAGAAGACCATCCAATGAACATTCATGTACAGTTTGGCTTTAATAATATTTGTAGTTTCTGAGAAGAAGGCATTTGAACATTTCCCCATAGGGTCCAATGCTAATCTATTTCCTACAGTGGCGACCATCTTGGATTTCCAATCGGCATATAAAAGCTACATTTTGCATAGAACCTTCCAATGATCATTCCTGGGCAGTTTGGTTTATATTGTCAATGTGGTTTCAGAGAGGAAGCGTTTTGAGACACTTTTCCCATAGGGTTCATTGTTAAACTAAGTCCTGCTGTAGCTGCCATCTTCCATTTTATATTGGAACAAAAAACATAAACTATGTAGAGGACCATCCAATGAACATTCCTGTCTAGTTTAGATTCAGTCTGATTTGGAATTTCTGAGAAGAAGGCATTTGAACATTTTCCCATAGGGTCCAATGTTAATCTATGTCCTGCGGTGGTGGCCATCTTGGATTTCCGATCGGCATAAACAACAGAAAGTTTGTAGAGGACCTTCAAATGATCATTCCTGGGCAGTTTGGTTTCAATTGTCCAAGTGGTTTCAGAGAAGAAGTGTTTTGAAACATTTTTCTCATCGGGTCCAATGTTAAACTAAGTCCTTTCGTAGCCACCATTTTGAATTTCATATCGGAACAAAAAATCTCAAGTTTGTAGAGGACCATCCAATGAACATTCATGTACAGTTTGGCTTTAATCATATTTGTAGTTTCTGAGAAGAAGGCATTTGAACATTTTCCCATAGGATCCAATGTTAATATATTTTTAACAGTGGCGGCCATCTTGGATTTTCGATCGGTATAAAAAACAGAAACTTTGTAGAGGACCTTCAAATGATCATTTCTGGGCAGTTTGGTTTCAATTGTCAAAGTGGTTTCAGAGAAGAAGCGTTTTGAAACATTTTTCCCATAGGGTCCAATGTTAAACCAAGTCCTGCCGTAGCCGCCATTTTGAATTTCATATCGGAACAAAAAACCTCAAATTTATAGAGGACCATCCAATGAACATTCATGTACAGTTTGGCTTTAATCATATTTGTAGTGTCTGAGAAGAAGGCATTTGAACATTTTCCCATAGGGTCCAATGTTAATCTATTTCCTACAGTGGCGGCCATCTTGGATTTCCAGTCGGCATAGAAAAGCTAAATTTTGTATAGAACCTTCCAATGATCATTCCTGGGCAGTTTGGTTTATATTGTCCATGTGGTTTCAGAGAGGAAGCGTTTTGAGACACTTTTCCCATATGGTTCATTGTCAAACTAAGTCCTGCTGTAGCTGCCATCTTCCATTTTATATTGGAACAAAAAGCATAAACTATGTAGAGGACCATCCAATGAACATTCCTGTCCAGTTTGGATTCAGTCTGATTTGTAGTTTCTGAGAACAAGGCAGTTGAACATTTTCCCATAGGGTCCAATGTTAATCTATGTCCTGTGGTGGCGGCCATCTTGGATTTCCGATCGGCATAAAAACAGAAATTTTGTAGAGGACCTTCAGTTGATCATTCCTGGGCAATTTGGTTTCAATTGTCCAAGTGGTTTCAGAGAAGAAGCGTTTTGAAACATTTTTCCCATAGAGGTTCCAATGTTAAATTAAATCCTGCCGTAGCCGCCATTTTGAATTTCATATCGGAACAAAAAACCTCAAGTTTGTAGAAGACCATCCAATGAACATTCATGTACAGTTTGGCTTTAATAATATTTGTAGTTTCTGAGAAGAAGGCATTTGAACATTTCCCCATAGGGTCCAATGCTAATCTATTTCCTACAGTGGCGACCATCTTGGATTTCCAATCGGCATAAAAAAGCTACATTTTGCATAGAACCTTCCAATGATCATTCCTGGGCAGTTTGGTTTATATTGTCAATGTGGTTTCAGAGAGGAAGCGTTTTGAGACACTTTTCCCATAGGGTTCATTGTTAAACTAAGTCCTGCTGTAGCTGCCATCTTCCATTTTATATTGGAACAAAAAACATAAACTATGTAGAGGACCATCCAATGAACATTCCTGTCTAGTTTAGATTCAGTCTGATTTGGAATTTCTGAGAAGAAGGCATTTGAACATTTTCCCATAGGGTCCAATGTTAATCTATGTCCTGCGGTGGTGGCCATCTTGGATTTCCGATCGGCATAAACAACAGAAAGTTTGTAGAGGACCTTCAAATGATCATTCCTGGGCAGTTTGGTTTCAATTGTCCTAGTGGTTTCAGAGAAGAAGTGTTTTGAAACATTTTTCTCATCGGGTCCAATGTTAAACTAAGTCCTTTCGTAGCCACCATTTTGAATTTCATATCGGAACAAAAAGCCTCAAGTTTGTAGAGGACCATCCAATGAACATTCATGTACAGTTTGGCTTTAATCATATTTGTAGTTTCTGAGAAGAAGGCATTTGAACATTTTCCCATAGGATCCAATGTTAATCTATGTCCTGCGGTGGCGGTCATCTTGGATTTCCGATAGGCATAAAATGCAGAAACTTGGCAAAGGACATTTTTTCAATGATCATTCACTTGCAGTTTGGTTCAGTCAGTTCATTAGTTTCAGAGAAGAAGATCTTTGAAATTTCAGCCAAGCAGAGCATATTATTGGTCATGGCAGCCATGTTGAATATCCGACTGGAACGAAAAACAGAAACATTGTAGAGGACCATCCCAGGAACGTTCATGCTAAGTTTGGTTCCAATTGGCCCAGTGGTTTCGGAGAAGAAACTTGAAATGTGAAAAGTTTACAGACGACTGACGACGACGACAGACGACGGACGCCAGGTGATGGCAATAAGTCCAGGTGAACTAATAAACTCAATTAGATATTCTATAGACACAGGGATTGGCTTAAACAGGTCAGGAGGTACCCGAGTGAATTTGTTAATCTAACGGAAGTTATCGTTTCTGCATATCATAAATTAAAAAATGTTGTCTTACCCGATTCCGTCATGGTAGGTGATGAACTTGCAGTTGTACCTAGGAAGAAATAGAAACAAATGAGCATCAGCATAAAGGAATAAAAACAGAATGTCGTATAACGATGTTCTAGTTGTCTAATACTATATACTACCTACATGTATAGCAGGTAAAATTTATTCTCAGTATACATAGGACATTCCCTTATATAACGTTTTATAGAATACATGTCACCAAGGGAGATAATCAAACAAACCTCACCTCAGAATATTGCCAAGTCAATCAAAATGGTGAACAATGGGCAATAACTCTTGAAATGAAATGTGGAATCTGCGCTTTATTAATAGAGGCTAATGATTACTATGTGATGGACACTCACAAGCAAAAATATGATGCGTGAATGTTTCTGTTAATAAGTCTGAATTATTCGCACAGAAGAACAGCCCGACACAGCATGTTTTACTGATCAATGGAAGATGCTAGGAGTTAAACTTGTAGAAACAACACAAGAGTTCAGGATTAAACATATTGATACAAACCAACAGAGCAATCCGAAGCACTAGTAGATCCTATCCCTGATGTAGTTTTGTTTGAAACACAGTCTGTAAAGGCTTCATTACCAGTTGTAGGTTTAAATGTTTTCTTTGGACACGAGGAAACAGAACTATGACAAAGATGCCATGTTGATTGCAGTCCGAAGATCTTTAAGGGAAGAAGCAGGAATGGTGGCTATGCGAATTGATCTAGATGCCAACATTGATGACATAATTAGAAAACTTGACAGCATCTATGGCAGTGTAGATAGCAAAGAGATCTTGCTGACGCAATTTTATGGAGCCAGACAAGAGAAAGACGAGGATATTTCCCACTGGAGTTGTAGATTGGAAAGAATTATTGGCAAATGTGTTGACGGAGGTTCAGTTCATCATAGTGAGGTAGATCAGCAGCTACACTTCATGTTGTGGAATGGACTCAAGGCTTCCTTGAAGGCTATATCCGGAAACAAGTACGACACGATTAAGGACTTTGATGGATTGAGAGTTGCTTTACGTCAGATAGAGAATTACGTTCCACAAGAGTCGACCTCTAAGCCACACATCAGCAAAGCTGTTACAGGTCAATCAGAATTTGATGAGATCAAAGGAATGATTCAACAACTGGGTACCAGAATGGATTCCTTTGAATCAAAACGACCAGAACAACAATCATACAGACCAACACATCAACCACACCAATCATGGAAACCAACACAACCACAACAATCATGGAGACCAACACAACCACAACAATCATGGAAATCAACACAACCACAGCAACGATGGATGGAACCAGAAACGCAATCATGGACACCACAACAACCATGGACACAACAAGAAACACAATCATGGAGACCACAATCACAACAACAATCAAGGAAACAGACACAGCAATCATGGAAAACACGACAAGAATCACAATGGCAACAACGAGGCAGGGGAAAAGGAAATTACAACAACCAACAACTGAACGACACTTTTGGTGAGAACATACAGTGTTGGCGCTGTGGATTATTTGGACATGTTCAGACTGGATGTCGCATAAGAGTTGACCATCTCCGGAAAGATTTAAACGGGAAAAATCCTATGCAAAGGGAACGTCCATAGGTTTAGCCAGGTCTCAAGTTCCCGGAACCAACAGAGTAAAAGTACCACCAGGATTAATTGGAAAACCCACAGAGACAGAAATTTATATTGACGGATCACTAACTTCAGCACTTTTAGATACAGGTTCAACGGCTTCTACGGTCAGCGAAAATTACTACCGAGAACATATATCATCTCCTTTACACACTTTAGATACACTTTTGGATATTGAATGCGCAGATGGACAACAACTTCCTTATATTGGCTATACAGAAATTCAATTTCAATTACCAGGACATACTCACTTATATGATTGTATACTATTGGTCACACAGAACAGCAGATACAATAGCAAAGTACCTTTACTATTGGGAACCAATACCTTGTCCAACATCATAGAGACTTTGAAAAATGAACATGGTGAAAGATTTTTACAGATCAGCAACCTTACTACACCTTGGTATTTATCATTCCGCTGCATCTTACTTAGAGAACGAGAACTCCAGAAAAACAACAATAGGATTGGTCTTATACGCACTGATGGAACGAAGAGCATTACGATAACACCTTATACATCCATCACAGTGAACGGTTATGTTGATAAAGAGATACCGTACCAAAATACACCAGCGATAGTTCAGTCAACTACACTAGCAAAAGACTCTGATTATGACATTGAACCATCTCTTATACAGTACCATCATAAACAGAATAGACCAGTTACAGTAAGAATTTCCAATGTTACAACGAAAACCATCAACATACCTCCGAAAGCCATAATATGCGAACTACGACCAGTATCTGTACAAGCGGGATCAGAACAACCAAATGAGAAAGAAATATCTGACATCATGGGCTTGATAGAAGTTACCAAAAGTGATCTTAACGACCAACAATTTGAACAAGGACTTCAACTCATCAAGTCGTATATCGATATCTTCTCAAGATCAGATGATGATGTAGGACATACAGATATCGTTCAGCATAGAATCGATCTTATTGATGAGAAACCGTTTAAACAACGCTATAGGCGTATACCACAAGCAGCATATGATGACGTAAGAGCACACCTTCGTCAACTATTGAATGCCGGAATTATACAACCGTCACGCAGTCCTTGGGCCTCAAATGTCGTATTAGTACGAAAGAAGGACAAAACACTACGACTTTGTGTCGACTACCGACAACTGAACAACATCACCAAGAAAGATAGTTATGCCCTACCTAGGATAGAGGAGCTACTAGATTGTCTTGGTGGAAGCACTTTCTTCTCGGTCATCGACATGAAGTCTGGATATCACCAAGTGGAAATCTTTGAACCACACAAGGAAAGGAGTGCATTCACAGTCGGACCTCTTGGTTTTTATGAATACACTCGTATGCCATTTGGGATGACCAACAGTCCAGCAACATACCAACGGCTGATGGAAGATTGTTTGGCAGATTACCACCTGCGAAATTGCTGCGTCTTCATAGATGATGTTATAATTTTTGGGAACTCATATGAAGAACATCTCAACAACTTGCGTCTAGTAATGGATCGAATACAACATGCCAATTTGAAACTAGCACCGAAGAAATGTTCATTCTTTAAGCGAAAAGTAAAATTTGTCGGACATATTGTCTCAACAGCAGGAGTAGAGATAGACCCAGATAAGACAGAAAAAGTGACAACATGGCCAACTCCTACATCACCAGAAGATGTAAGACGCTTTCTTGGTTTTGTCGGATACTATCGCCGCTTAATAAAGAACTTTAGTCAGATCAGTAGACCATTGACAGACCTTATGCCAATTCCAACAGGAAAAAAAGAACAAGGGAAAGAAGAAAGAACGGAGAGAATTGTACTGGGGAGAGAATTAGGTCAATGCTTTTGACACTTTGAAGCGATTACTTACATCCTCTCCAATATTAGGATACGCTGATAGTACCCTTCCATATGAACTGCATACTGATGCATCTGGATTAGGTTTGGGAGCTGTACTATACCAAGAACAACAGGGTGAGAAGCGAGTCATTTGTTATGCCAGTCGAGGACTTACCAAGGCTGAGAAGAATTACCCATCCCATAAGCTGGAGTTCTTAGCCTTGAAGTGGGCTGTCGCCGATAAGTTCAAAGATTACTTATATGGACAGCAGTTTACAGTCTTAACGGATAACAACCCTTCAACTTATGTTCTCACAACAGCAAAACTTGACGCAACAGGGCACAGATGGTTAGCAGACCTTGCAACTTACGACTTTAACATCAAGTATCGTCCTGGGAAAAACAATGCTGATGCAGATGGTTTAAGTCGAATACCTACTGACACTAATGTAAGACGAGACATTAACCAGGAATTTATCCGGACCATCTGTAGTTCAGTCAGCTCCATCCCATATGTTGAATGCTTAGCTATATCACCAGATTTAGTAAAAGATGATATCGATGATGCCACAGCTGGAACATCAACTTCCGATATCATCGACTGGAAGAAAACGCAGGAAAAAGATACTAGGTTACAATACTGGAGAAAAAATGGTTGAGACTGGACAGAAGCCAGAAAAAGAAGACACCATCTTGAAACGTCAATTTTCTCATCTCCATTTCATAAACGACGTACTTCATCGACAAGTCACCAATAATGACAAAGTACAACAACAGATTGTATTGCCATCAGCTCACGTCAACACTGTACTTGAGGCAATGTATAACGACATGGGTCATCCTGGTAAGGATAGGACGTTATCATTACTGAAGGACCGTTTTTACTGGCCAGGAATGTCCAAGGATGTAGAAGAATGGATTTCTCATTGTGGCAGATGTATTCGTAGAAAGACACCACCGAACCACAGAGCTCCACTGGTAAGTATTGGAACAACATCACCTCTGCAACTAGTCTGTATGGATTATCTAACCTTGGAACCATCTAAAGGAGGACAACAGAACATCCTGATAATTACGGACCACTTCACCAGATATGCACAGGCCATACCAACAAGAAATCAAACAGCACGAACAACTGCTGAAGTCCTGTTTAATAATTATATTGTCCATTACGGTATCCCAGAACGCCTTCATTCAGACCATGGAGCAAACTTCGAATCGAAAGTCATTGAGGAACTGTGCAGAATGACAGGAATCACCAAGTCTCGTACGACCAGCTACCACCCACAGGGTAATGGTATGTGCGAGAGATTCAACCGCACACTACTCAACATGTTAGGGACCTTGGAACCGGAACAGAAGAAAAATTGGAAGGCATACGTTGGACCTCTTGTTCATGCGTACAACTGTACACAGCATGATTCCACAGGCTTTTCGCCATATTATCTGATGTTTGGCCGAAATCCCAGATTACCAGTCGACATTGTTTTCGGTTTACGAAAGGAAGTTAAGGGATCAAACTACATCAAAGATCTCAGAGAGCGTTTGGATCATGCATACCACCTTGCAACCGAATCCTCCAAGCGATCCCAACAGAAACAGAAAGAAGGGTATGACATGAGAGTCAGAGGAGCCACTATTAGAGTGGGAGATCGTGTCCTAGTGAAGATTGTTGCTTTCAAAGAAAAACACAAACTTGCAGATAAATGGGAACAAGAACCATATAAAGTTTTAGGACAGCCTAACCCAGACATTCCAGTATTTACAGTACAAAAAGAGGATGGAGAAGGTAGAAAGAGGAATCTACATAGAAACCTACTTCTACCAGTTGGAGATATCAGAGAAACTCCAGTAAAACCAGTTCCAAAACCTCGAGTGAGAACACTGAAACCAAAGTCACCGCAGATTAGACCCGCACTTATAGATACAGAAGATGAATCTTCTGATGAAGAACCAATTGAGTTGGTTGTAGTGGTACCTGTAGCTGACAGCAGTGATAAACCAATCACTGCAGAAACAGAGCTAGAGGACCCAACAGATAATGCAGTAGCTGTTTCTGAATCTGATGAGGACGCCTATTCTCAAGAAGCTCATGATGAAATTGATGCTAATGAGACAGATTATGATGTAACATGCAGAAGCGCTTCAACAGAGAAATCTGATGATGAAACTGCGGATGAACATCCTGTAAATATTTCATTTTCAGATTCGGAAGGTCAGGTAGACAAAGAAAGCCACCAGTTTGGATGAGTTCAGGAACTTATGAACTTTCCAAGTCTGTTGTGAAGAATCCAGCAAGTAGCAGAGACTGGTTTCAGAAGGTTAATTGCATTACATCACTAGCAAATACTAACCTTTTTCAAAATTTGCAGGCAGAAGCAGCTCAGACTATTCTTGATATTATGAAGAATTCGTCAGATAAATGACGGGACGTCATTTTTCAGCTGGGGGGAGTATGTGATAGTCTGTATTTTAATCATTTTATATGTTTTTGTATTTCTATTCTTTTTCAGTATTGTCATTGGTAATAAGTTAATTAAACGGAATTATTTAATTACTTTCTTTTATTATAGATTAATTACAAAGTGTAATTAAGTATGTTGATATTATTTTTATTAATTGATTTAACTATAGACCTGTTTGACGGACATGATATAATCACGGACTGGTTCTACTATATTTAACTCTAACTATTTCTATCCATGGTTCGTTGAACCGCACTATTACTTTATCTTCATTGGTCACTTCTTATTTTGGCGGTAAATTCTTTTGTCTATTGTCTTAAATTCTATAGGACACCATATTGCTTTTGATGTATCTCTGTGCAACATTGAAATTTAGAGCTGGGATTCACAAGTTCAAAATCTAACTATTTGGAGAACTCATTTCCTTTCTAAGGTCAGTTACTTTCTTTTCTAAACTCTAATGATACTAAATGTCCGTATTCATAATTTTATCCGGTATGAATGGATTGTATGAAATTTTATAAATTTGAATACGAGTCATTTGAATGATAGTTGAAAGTGTAAAATAAATGATAAACTTGACTACAGATTAAACCTTTTAAATTTTGTAAATAATACTTATATATATCAAAGTTGATAATTTGAATTAACAAATGGACTGTTAATTAAATTTATTATCCTAACAAGTTTACAATTAAGAAAGTCAGAGGAGTGAGAGCAGTTAAGATTTTAAAACAGGTAAATGGTAAACAGTAATTTATAAATACAGTCGTGTGTGTATTTTTGTTTATTAAAATGTCATGACTATATTAAACAGTCAGAGTAAAATAACTCTTTTGTTATACAGGTAAAATTGAATTGATTTCATCACCGATCCATCTATGGAGATCTAATCAAGAAATCCTTTACACCTCATGTGAGGTAAGAATCAGTGTATTCTATTTTAATGTTGCTTTTGTTTTGTTTTGTTTTGCTTTGCTTTTATTAATTAATTTGTTTAATAAGTTATTTAGCTTATTGCATTAATTGGTGTAAGAAGCTTATGCTAACTTTGCGTATTATGATGCTTATTAGTTTTCGTTCATTTGTAATATCATATTTTATTTACATTTATTGTATTCCGGAAAATAAGATGTACATGTATATGTAAGCAAAGAAGTATTTGTATTTGCTTCCTTCATCACTCTAAACCTTTTGATGAGTTCATGACCCCCAGGTCATTTCTTTAATATAAATCTGTAATCACATTGAGTTACCTTGTATTGTATTTTTTCTGTAAGTATGATAACATATAAGAAAGAGTTATCTTTCTTTTCATTGACTTTGTATTTATATTGTTTATTTTAATTGCAGGGATATTAGATATTAGATTATATGAAATAATTGTGTCTAAAATAAAAATAGAAGAACCCTACAGAAAATGTGTTATTTTCATTTGGGAGGGAGAACGAAATAATACTACATAATTGTATCGAAACATTTCTTTATGTATATGTAATAAATGTGATGTATTATTTGTTCATGGAGATAAGATCACACCATCCGTGAAAATGACCTACTAAAAATAGAGAACACATAACTTTTTTAAAAGTTATTAATATTTGACCATAAATCAACAGAAGAGAAACGACTGAATTTGTTAATCTAACGGAAGTTAGTGTTTCTCCATAACATCAATGAAAAAGTCTTACTCGGTTCTGTCGTGATTGAGTTGTCGCTGTAGTTGTACCTAGAATGAAAGAGAAACAAATGCATTTCAGCATAAAGTGATTAAATAGGAAGAGAATGTCGTATTACGATGTCCTGTTTACATACTATACACTAAACACATGTGTAAGAGGTATATGAGGTAACATTTGTTGTCAGCTTATAGTGGACGGAGAAGCATAACATGTCTTAGTGGTGTTCTCCAGACACCCTGAGTTTTCTCTCCTACTGTAAAATCAAGTATCATAGTCTAAATACTGACAAAATTAAACAAACATTAAATATATAGATTAATCTACAGTCAATATTGTACATAACATTTAGAGAAACCTGAAGGGGCCATCAATTATGGCCAATACATAGAAAATGACACATTGGGCGTAGGACAAACACAATGTGTTTCCAACTGATATAATGAGAGTAGTACAATAATATGTTTTATATCTCATCCTTAGTAGTGCCTGCTGATCTCGGTCCCCTTACATCTATTAACAAAATGCCAAAGTAAAAAAAACAAAGAATAAAGAGCTGGGGATTAATGTTACAAAAATGCAATCTGATTATTAAACATATTGAAGGCAAAGATAATGCCATCGCTGATGTTTTGTCTAGAGATAAATTAGATTGTTATGAATATAACAGAGATTTATTGCATAAAATAATTGTATCCAAACATTTCTTTATGTATATGTAATAAATTTGATGTAGTATTTGTTCATGGAGATACGATCACACCATCAGTGAAAATGAGCTACCAAAAATACAGAAGACATAAGTTGTTTAAAAGTTATTAATATTTGACCATGAGAAACGTGTTGAAGAGGAGAAACGACTGAATTTGTTAATTTAACAGAAATTAGCGTTTCTCCATATCATAAATAACAAAGTGTTGTCTTGCTCGGATTCGTCGTGGTAGATGGTGCAGTTGTCATTGTAGCTGTACCGAGGATGAAAGAGAAACAAATGAGCTTCAGTATGAAGTGATAAAAAATAGAGGGGAATGTCGCTTGCGATGTCCTGGTCAAATAATATATACTAAACACATATATATGAGGTCAAATGTGGTGTCCGCTTATAACGGAGAAGCATAACGTGTCTTAATGGTGTTCTCTAGAAACCCTACGCTTTCTCCCCTACTGTAAAATCCATTTAGAGAAACCTGAAGGGACAGTCAACAATGGACAATCCAGAGAAAATGCCACATTGGGCGTAAGACACGGGTCAAACACAAACAAGAGGCATTGATCACTTACTGACAACATCAAAGTTAAAATACAGTAGTAAAGAGGAAGAACAACAATGCATAGAAACGAACAGCATACCGCTGGGGAGTAATCATACAGACAGGGACAGACAGTAAAGCCGAAGGACAAAAGTAAAACAAAGCTTTTATATATCTTGCATTACTGCTTACTGATCACAATCCTCTCACATATATTCATAAAATGCAAATAAAAAATCAAATTATTAACCATGTTAAAGACAAAGATAATGTCATTGTTGATGTCTAGAGTTGGATACGATTGTTATCAATGTATATAAATTTGATGTATAATATTCTAGAATAAAAACTTTATGTAGCAATAGTATGGCCATTTTCAGAAGACATCGTTTGTCTACTATAACTTTCGGTAAAGGTATTCAGATGTATCGCTACATGAGTTGTAGTAGTCTGATATTCCTAGGAATCGTCATGTGTGTTACTTGTTTGATAACGGGTCGTCGTTGGGATTGTTGTGGTAAAGGTATTCAGATGTATCGTTACATGAGTTGTAGTAGTCCGATATACTTAGGAATCGTCATGTATGTTACTTGTTTGATAACGGGTCGTCGTTGGTATTGTTGTGGTAAAGGTACTCAGATGTATCGCTACATGAGCTTTAGTAGTCTGATTTTCTTAGGAATCGTCATGTATGTTACTTGTTTGATAACGGGTCGTCGTTGGTATTGTTGTGGTAAAGGTATTCAGATGTATCGTTACATGAGTTGTAGTAGTCCGATATACTTAGGAATCGTCATGTGTGTTACTTGTTTGATAACGGGTCGTCGTTGGTATTGTTGTGGTAAAGGTATACAGATGTATCGCTACATGAGTTGTAGTAGTCTGATATTCTTAGGAATCGTCATGTGTGTTACTTGTTTGATAACGGGTCGTCGTTGGGATTGTTGTGGTAAAGGTATTCAGATGTATCGTTACATGAGTTGTAGTAGTCCGATATACTTAGGAATCGTCATGTGTGTTACTTGTTTGATAACGGGTCGTCGTTGGTATTGTTGTGGTAAAGGTACTCAGATGTATCGCTACATGAGTTTTAGTAGTCTGATTTTCTTAGGAATCGTCATGTATGTTACTTGTTTGATAACGGGTTGTCGTTGGTATTGTTGTGGTAAAGGTATTCAGATGTATCGTTACATGAGTTGTAGTAGTCTGATATACTTAGGAATCGTCATGTGTGTTACTTGTTTGATAACAGGTCGTCGTTGGTATTGTTGTGGTAAAGGTATTCAGATGTATCGTTACATGAGTTGTAGTAGTCTGATATACTTAGGAATCGTCATGTGTGTTACTTGTTTGATAACGGGTCGTCGTTGGTATTGTTGTGGTAAAGGTATTCAGATGTATCGTTACATGAGTTATAGTAGTCTGATATACTTAGGAATCGTCATGTGTGTTAATTGTTTGATAACGGGTCGTCGTTGGTATTGTTGTGGTAAATGTACTAAGATGTATCGTTACATGAGTTGTAGTAGTCTGATATACTTAGGAATCGTCATGTGTGTTACTTGTTTGATAACGGGTCGTCGTTGGTATTGTTGTGGTAAAGGTATTCAGATGTATCGTTACATGAGTTGTAGTAGTCTGATATTCTTAGGAATCGTCATGTGTGTTACTTGTTTGATAACGGGTCGTCGTTGGTATTGTTGTGGTAAAGGTATTCAGATGTATCGTTACATGAGTTGTAGTAGTCTGATATACTTAGGAATCGTCATGTGTGTTACTTGTTTGATAACGGGTCGTCGTTGGTATTATTGTGGTAAAGGTATTCAGATGTATCGTTACATGAGTTGTAGTAGTCTGATATACTTAGGAATCGTCATGTATGTTACTTGTTTGATAACGGGTCGTCGTTGGTATTGTTGTGGTAAAGGTACTAAGATGTATCGTTACATGAGTTGTAGTAGTCTGATATACTTAGGAATCGTCATGTGTGTTACCTGTTTGATAACAGGTCGTCGTTGGTATTGCTGTGGTAAAGGTATTCAGATGTATCGTTACATGAGTTGTAGTAGTCTGATATTCTTAGGAATCGTCATGTGTGTTACTTGTTTGATAACGGGTCGTCGTTGGTATTGTTGTGGTAAAAGTATTCAGATGTATCGTTACATGAGTTGTAGTAGTCTGATATTCTTAGGAATCGTCATGTGTGTTACTTGTTTGATAACGGATCGTCGTTGGTATTGTTGTGGTAAAGGTATTCAGATGTATCGTTACATGAGTTGTAGTAGTCTGATATTCCTAGGAATCGTCATGTATGTTACATGTTTGATAACGGGTCGTCGTTGGTATTGTTGTGGTAAAGGTATTCAGATGTATCGTTACATGAGTTGTAGTAGTCCGATATACTTAGGAATCGTCATGTGTGTTACTTGTTTGATAACGGGTCGTCGTTGGTATTGTTGTGGTAAAGGTATTCAGATGTATCGTTACATGAGTTGTAGTAGTCTGATATACTTAGGAATCGTCATGTGTGTTACTTGTTTGATAACGGGTCGTCGTTGGTATTGTTGTGGTAAAGGTACTAAGATGTATCGTTACATGAGTTGTAGTAGTCTGATATTCTTAGGAATCGTCATGTGTGTTACTTGTTTGATAACAGGTCGTCGTTGGTATTGCTGTGGTAAAGGTACTAAGATGTATTGTTACATGAGTTGTAGTAGTCTGATATTCTTAGGAATCGTCATGTGTGTTACTTGTTTGATAACGGATCGTCGTTGGTATTGTTGTGGTAAAGGTATTCAGATGTATCGTTACATGAGTTGTAGTAGTCTGATATTCCTAGGAATCGTCATGTATGTTACATGTTTGATAACGGGTCGTCGTTGGTATTGTTGTGGTAAAGGTACTAAGATGTATCGCTACATGAGTTGTAGTAGTCTGATATACTTAGGAATCGTCATGTATGTTACTTGTTTGATAACGGGTCGTCGTTGGTATTGTTGTGGTAAAGGTATTCAGATGTATCGCTACATGAGTTGTAGTAGTCTGATATACTTAGGAATCGTCATGTATGTTACTTGTTTGATAACGGGTCGTCGTTGGTATTGTTGTGGTAAAGGTACTAAGATGTATCGCTACATGAGTTGTAGTAGTCTGATATTCTTAGGAATCGTCATGTGTGTTACTTGTTTGATAACGGGTCGTCGTTGGTATTGTTGTGGTAAAGGTATTCAGATGTATCGTTACATGAGTTGTAGTAGTCTGATATACTTAGGAATCGTCATGTGTGTTACTTGTTTGATAACGGGTCGTCGTTGGTATTGCTGTGGTAAAGGTACTAAGATGTATCGTTACATGAGTTGTAGTAGTCTGATATTCTTAGGAATCGTCATGTGTGTTAATTGTTTGATAACGGGTCGTCGTTGGTATTGCTGTGGTAAAGGTATTCAGATGTATCGTTACATGAGTTGTAGTAGTCTGATATACTTAGGAATCGTCATGTGTGTTACTTGTTTGATAACGGGTCGTCGTTGGTATTGTTGTAGTAAAGGTATTCAGATGTATCGTTACATGAGTTGTAGTAGTCTGATATACTTAGGAATCGTCATGTGTGTTACTTGTTTGATAACGGGTCGTCGTTGGTATTGTTGTGGTAAAGGTATTCAGATGTATCGTTACATGAGTTGTAGTAGTCTGATATACTTAGGAATCGGCATGTGTGTTACTTGTTTGATAACGGGTCGTCGTTGGTATTGTTGTGGTAAAGGTCCTAAGATGTATCGTTACATGAGTTGTAGTAGTCTGATATTCTTAGGAATCGTCATGTGTGTTACTTGTTTGATAACAGGTCGTCGTTGGTATTGCTGTGGTAAAGGTATTCAGATGTATCGTTACATGAGTTGTAGTAGTCTGATATTCTTAGGAATCGTCATGTGTGTTACTTGTTTGATAACAGGTCGTCGTTGGTATTGTTGTGGTAAAGGTATTCAGATGTATCGTTACATGAGTTGTAGTAGTCCGATATACTTAGGAATCGTCATGTGTGTTACTTGTTTGATAACGGGTCGTCGTTGGTATTGTTGTGGTAAAGGTATTCAGATGTATCGTTACATGAGTTGTAGTAGTCTGATATACTTAGGAATCGTCATGTGTGTTACTTGTTTGATAACGGGTCGTCGTTGGTATTGTTGTGGTAAAGGTACTAAGATGTATCGTTACATGAGTTGTAGTAGTCTGATATTCTTAGGAATCGTCATGTGTGCTACTTGTTTGATAACGGGTCGTCGTTGGTATTGTTGTGGTAAAGGTATTCAGATGTATCGTTACATGAGTTGTAGTAGTCCGATATACTTAGGAATCGTCATGTGTGTTACTTGTTTGATAACAGGTCGTCTTTGGTATTGCTGTGGTAAAGGTACTAAGATGTATCGTTACATGAGTTGTAGTAGTCTGATATTCTTAGGAATCGTCATGTGTGTTACCTGTTTGATAACAGGTCGTCGTTGGTATTGTTGTGGTAAAGGTATTCAGATGTATCGTTACATGAGTTGTAGTAGTCCGATATACTTAGGAATCGTCATGCGTGTTACTTGTTAGATAACGGGTCGTCGTTGGTATTGTTGTGGTAAAGGTATTCAGATGTATCGTTACATGAGTTGTAGTAGTCTGATATACTTAGGAATCGTCATGTGTGTTACTTGTTTGATAACGGGTCGTCGTTGGTATTGTTGTGGTAAAGGTATTCAGATGTATCGTTACATGAGTTGTAGTAGTCCGATATACTTAGGAATCGTCATGCGTGTTACTTGTTTGATAACGGGTCGTCGTTGGTATTGTTGTGGTAAAGGTATTCAGATGTATCGTTACATGAGTTGTAGTAGTCTGATATACTTAGGAATCGTCATGTGTGTTACTTGTTTGATAACGGGTCGTCGTTGGTATTGTTGTGGTAAAGGTATTCAGATGTATCGTTACATGAGTTGTAGTAGTCTGATATTCTTAGGAATCGTCATGTGTGTTACTTGTTTGATAACGGGTCGTCGTTGGTATTGTTGTGGTAAAGGTATTCAGATGTATCGCTACATGAGTTGTAGTAGTCTGATATACTTAGGAATCGTCATGTGTGTTACTTGTTTGATAACGGGTCGTCGTTGGTATTGTTGTGGTAAAGGTACTCAGATGTATCGTTACATGAGTTTTAGTAGTCTGATATACTTAGGAATCGTCATGTGTGTTACTTGTTTGATAACGGGTCGTCGTTGGTATTGTTGTGGTAAAGGTATTCAGATGTATCGTTACATGAGTTGTAGTAGTCTGATATACTTAGGAATCGTCATGTATGTTACTTGTTTGATAACGGGTCGTCGTTGGTATTGTTGTGGTAAAAGTATTCAGATGTATCGTTACATGAGTTGTAGTAGTCCGATATACTTAGGAATCGTCATGTGTGTTAATTGTTTGATAACGGGTCGTCGTTGGTATTGTTGTGGTAAAGGTACTAAGATGTATCGTTACATGAGTTGTAGTAGTCTGATATTCTTAGGAATCGTCATGTGTGTTACTTGTTTGATAACGGGTCGTCGTTGGTATTGTTGTGGTAAAGGTATTCAGATGTATCGTTACATGAGTTGTAGTAGTCTGATATTCTTAGGAATCGTCATGTGTGTTACTTGTTTGATAACGGGTCGTCGTTGGTATTGTTGTGGTAAAGGTATTCAGATGTATCGTTACATGAGTTGTAGTAGTCTGATATACTTAGGAATCGTCATGTGTGTTACTTGTTTGATAACAGGTCGTCGTTGGTATTATTGTGGTAAAGGTATTCAGATGTATCGTTACATGAGTTGTAGTAGTCTGATATACTTAGGAATCGTCATGTATGTTACTTGTTTGATAACGGGTCGTCGTTGGTATTGTTGTGGTAAAGGTACTAAGATGTATCGTTACATGAGTTGTAGTAGTCTGATATACTTAGGAATCGTCATGTGTGTTACCTGTTTGATAACAGGTCGTCGTTGGTATTGCTGTGGTAAAGGTATTCAGATGTATCGTTACATGAGTTGTAGTAGTCTGATATTCTTAGGAATCGTCATGTGTGTTACTTGTTTGATAACGGGTCGTCGTTGGTATTGTTGTGGTAAAAGTATTCAGATGTATCGTTACATGAGTTGTAGTAGTCTGATATTCTTAGGAATCGTCATGTGTGTTACTTGTTTGATAACAGATCGTCGTTGGTATTGTTGTGGTAAAGGTATTCAGATGTATCGTTACATGAGTTGTAGTAGTCTGATATTCCTAGGAATCGTCATGTATGTTACATGTTTGATAACGGGTCGTCGTTGGTATTGTTGTGGTAAAGGTACTAAGATGTATCGCTACATGAGTTGTAGTAGTCTGATATACTTAGGAATCGTCATGTATGTTACTTGTTTGATAACGGGTCGTCGTTGGTATTGTTATGGTAAAGGTATTCAGATGTATCGTTACATGAGTTGTAGTAGTCTGATATACTTAGGAATCGTCATGTATGTTACTTGTTTGATAACGGGTCGTCGTTGGTATTGTTGTGGTAAAGGTATTCAGATGTATCGTTACATGAGTTGTAGTAGTCTGATATACTTAGGAATCGTCATGTATGTTACTTGTTTGATAACGGGTCGTCGTTGGTATTGTTGTGGTAAAGGTATTCAGATGTATCGTTACATGAGTTGTAGTAGTCCGATATACTTAGGAATCGTCATGTGTGTTACTTGTTTGATAACGGGTCGTCGTTGGTATTGTTGTGGTAAAGGTACTAAGATGTATCGTTACATGAGTTGTAGTAGTCTGATATTCTTAGGAATCGTCATGTGTGTTACTTGTTTGATAACGGGTCGTCGTTGGTATTGTTGTGGTAAAGGTATTCAGATGTATCGTTACATGAGTTGTAGTAGTCTGATATTCTTAGGAATCGTCATGTGTGTTACTTGTTTGATAACGGGTCGTCGTTGGTATTGTTGTGGTAAAGGTATTCAGATGTATCGTTACATGAGTTGTAGTAGTCTGATATACTTAGGAATCGTCATGTGTGTTACTTGTTTGATAACGGGTCGTCGTTGGTATTATTGTGGTAAAGGTATTCAGATGTATCGTTACATGAGTTGTAGTAGTCTGATATACTTAGGAATCGTCATGTATGTTACTTGTTTGATAACGGGTCGTCGTTGGTATTGTTGTGGTAAAGGTACTAAGATGTATCGTTACATGAGTTGTAGTAGTCTGATATACTTAGGAATCGTCATGTGTGTTACCTGTTTGATAACAGGTCGTCGTTGGTATTGCTGTGGTAAAGGTATTCAGATGTATCGTTACATGAGTTGTAGTAGTCTGATATTCTTAGGAATCGTCATGTGTGTTACTTGTTTGATAACGGGTCGTCGTTGGTATTGTTGTGGTAAAAGTATTCAGATGTATCGTTACATGAGTTGTAGTAGTCTGATATTCTTAGGAATCGTCATGTGTGTTACTTGTTTGATAACGGATCGTCGTTGGTATTGTTGTGGTAAAGGTATTCAGATGTATCGTTACATGAGTTGTAGTAGTCTGATATTCCTAGGAATCGTCATGTATGTTACATGTTTGATAACGGGTCGTCGTTGGTATTGTTGTGGTAAAGGTACTAAGATGTATCGCTACATGAGTTGTAGTAGTCTGATATACTTAGGAATCGTCATGTATGTTACTTGTTTGATAACGGGTCGTCGTTGGTATTGTTGTGGTAAAGGTATTCAGATGTATCGCTACATGAGTTGTAGTAGTCTGATATACTTAGGAATCGTCATGTATGTTACTTGTTTGATAACGGGTCGTCGTTGGTATTGTTGTGGTAAAGGTACTAAGATGTATCGCTACATGAGTTGTAGTAGTCTGATATTCTTAGGAATCGTCATGTGTGTTACTTGTTTGATAACGGGTCGTCGTTGGTATTGTTGTGGTAAAGGTATTCAGATGTATCGTTACATGAGTTGTAGTAGTCTGATATACTTAGGAATCGTCATGTGTGTTACTTGTTTGATAACGGGTCGTCGTTGGTATTGCTGTGGTAAAGGTACTAAGATGTATCGTTACATGAGTTGTAGTAGTCTGATATTCTTAGGAATCGTCATGTGTGTTAATTGTTTGATAACGGGTCGTCGTTGGTATTGCTGTGGTAAAGGTATTCAGATGTATCGTTACATGAGTTGTAGTAGTCTGATATACTTAGGAATCGTCATGTGTGTTACTTGTTTGATAACGGGTCGTCGTTGGTATTGTTGTAGTAAAGGTATTCAGATGTATCGTTACATGAGTTGTAGTAGTCTGATATACTTAGGAATCGTCATGTGTGTTACTTGTTTGATAACGGGTCGTCGTTGGTATTGTTGTGGTAAAGGTATTCAGATGTATCGTTACATGAGTTGTAGTAGTCTGATATACTTAGGAATCGGCATGTGTGTTACTTGTTTGATAACGGGTCGTCGTTGGTATTGTTGTGGTAAAGGTCCTAAGATGTATCGTTACATGAGTTGTAGTAGTCTGATATTCTTAGGAATCGTCATGTGTGTTACTTGTTTGATAACAGGTCGTCGTTGGTATTGCTGTGGTAAAGGTATTCAGATGTATCGTTACATGAGTTGTAGTAGTCTGATATTCTTAGGAATCGTCATGTGTGTTACTTGTTTGATAACAGGTCGTCGTTGGTATTGTTGTGGTAAAGGTATTCAGATGTATCGTTACATGAGTTGTAGTAGTCCGATATACTTAGGAATCGTCATGTGTGTTACTTGTTTGATAACGGGTCGTCGTTGGTATTGTTGTGGTAAAGGTATTCAGATGTATCGTTACATGAGTTGTAGTAGTCTGATATACTTAGGAATCGTCATGTGTGTTACTTGTTTGATAACGGGTCGTCGTTGGTATTGTTGTGGTAAAGGTACTAAGATGTATCGTTACATGAGTTGTAGTAGTCTGATATTCTTAGGAATCGTCATGTGTGCTACTTGTTTGATAACGGGTCGTCGTTGGTATTGTTGTGGTAAAGGTATTCAGATGTATCGTTACATGAGTTGTAGTAGTCCGATATACTTAGGAATCGTCATGTGTGTTACTTGTTTGATAACAGGTCGTCTTTGGTATTGCTGTGGTAAAGGTACTAAGATGTATCGTTACATGAGTTGTAGTAGTCTGATATTCTTAGGAATCGTCATGTGTGTTACCTGTTTGATAACAGGTCGTCGTTGGTATTGTTGTGGTAAAGGTATTCAGATGTATCGTTACATGAGTTGTAGTAGTCCGATATACTTAGGAATCGTCATGCGTGTTACTTGTTAGATAACGGGTCGTCGTTGGTATTGTTGTGGTAAAGGTATTCAGATGTATCGTTACATGAGTTGTAGTAGTCTGATATACTTAGGAATCGTCATGTGTGTTACTTGTTTGATAACGGGTCGTCGTTGGTATTGTTGTGGTAAAGGTATTCAGATGTATCGTTACATGAGTTGTAGTAGTCCGATATACTTAGGAATCGTCATGCGTGTTACTTGTTTGATAACGGGTCGTCGTTGGTATTGTTGTGGTAAAGGTATTCAGATGTATCGTTACATGAGTTGTAGTAGTCTGATATACTTAGGAATCGTCATGTGTGTTACTTGTTTGATAACGGGTCGTCGTTGGTATTGTTGTGGTAAAGGTATTCAGATGTATCGTTACATGAGTTGTAGTAGTCTGATATTCTTAGGAATCGTCATGTGTGTTACTTGTTTGATAACGGGTCGTCGTTGGTATTGTTGTGGTAAAGGTATTCAGATGTATCGCTACATGAGTTGTAGTAGTCTGATATACTTAGGAATCGTCATGTGTGTTACTTGTTTGATAACGGGTCGTCGTTGGTATTGTTGTGGTAAAGGTACTCAGATGTATCGTTACATGAGTTTTAGTAGTCTGATATACTTAGGAATCGTCATGTGTGTTACTTGTTTGATAACGGGTCGTCGTTGGTATTGTTGTGGTAAAGGTATTCAGATGTATCGTTACATGAGTTGTAGTAGTCTGATATACTTAGGAATCGTCATGTATGTTACTTGTTTGATAACGGGTCGTCGTTGGTATTGTTGTGGTAAAAGTATTCAGATGTATCGTTACATGAGTTGTAGTAGTCCGATATACTTAGGAATCGTCATGTGTGTTAATTGTTTGATAACGGGTCGTCGTTGGTATTGTTGTGGTAAAGGTACTAAGATGTATCGTTACATGAGTTGTAGTAGTCTGATATTCTTAGGAATCGTCATGTGTGTTACTTGTTTGATAACGGGTCGTCGTTGGTATTGTTGTGGTAAAGGTATTCAGATGTATCGTTACATGAGTTGTAGTAGTCTGATATTCTTAGGAATCGTCATGTGTGTTACTTGTTTGATAACGGGTCGTCGTTGGTATTGTTGTGGTAAAGGTATTCAGATGTATCGTTACATGAGTTGTAGTAGTCTGATATACTTAGGAATCGTCATGTGTGTTACTTGTTTGATAACAGGTCGTCGTTGGTATTATTGTGGTAAAGGTATTCAGATGTATCGTTACATGAGTTGTAGTAGTCTGATATACTTAGGAATCGTCATGTATGTTACTTGTTTGATAACGGGTCGTCGTTGGTATTGTTGTGGTAAAGGTACTAAGATGTATCGTTACATGAGTTGTAGTAGTCTGATATACTTAGGAATCGTCATGTGTGTTACCTGTTTGATAACAGGTCGTCGTTGGTATTGCTGTGGTAAAGGTATTCAGATGTATCGTTACATGAGTTGTAGTAGTCTGATATTCTTAGGAATCGTCATGTGTGTTACTTGTTTGATAACGGGTCGTCGTTGGTATTGTTGTGGTAAAAGTATTCAGATGTATCGTTACATGAGTTGTAGTAGTCTGATATTCTTAGGAATCGTCATGTGTGTTACTTGTTTGATAACAGATCGTCGTTGGTATTGTTGTGGTAAAGGTATTCAGATGTATCGTTACATGAGTTGTAGTAGTCTGATATTCCTAGGAATCGTCATGTATGTTACATGTTTGATAACGGGTCGTCGTTGGTATTGTTGTGGTAAAGGTACTAAGATGTATCGCTACATGAGTTGTAGTAGTCTGATATACTTAGGAATCGTCATGTATGTTACTTGTTTGATAACGGGTCGTCGTTGGTATTGTTATGGTAAAGGTATTCAGATGTATCGTTACATGAGTTGTAGTAGTCTGATATACTTAGGAATCGTCATGTATGTTACTTGTTTGATAACGGGTCGTCGTTGGTATTGTTGTGGTAAAGGTATTCAGATGTATCGTTACATGAGTTGTAGTAGTCTGATATACTTAGGAATCGTCATGTATGTTACTTGTTTGATAACGGGTCGTCGTTGGTATTGTTGTGGTAAAGGTATTCAGATGTATCGTTACATGAGTTGTAGTAGTCCGATATACTTAGGAATCGTCATGTGTGTTACTTGTTTGATAACGGGTCGTCGTTGGTATTGTTGTGGTAAAGGTACTAAGATGTATCGTTACATGAGTTGTAGTAGTCTGATATTCTTAGGAATCGTCATGTGTGTTACTTGTTTGATAACGGGTCGTCGTTGGTATTGTTGTGGTAAAGGTATTCAGATGTATCGTTACATGAGTTGTAGTAGTCTGATATTCTTAGGAATCGTCATGTGTGTTACTTGTTTGATAACGGGTCGTCGTTGGTATTGTTGTGGTAAAGGTATTCAGATGTATCGTTACATGAGTTGTAGTAGTCTGATATACTTAGGAATCGTCATGTGTGTTACTTGTTTGATAACGGGTCGTCGTTGGTATTATTGTGGTAAAGGTATTCAGATGTATCGTTACATGAGTTGTAGTAGTCTGATATACTTAGGAATCGTCATGTATGTTACTTGTTTGATAACGGGTCGTCGTTGGTATTGTTGTGGTAAAGGTACTAAGATGTATCGCTACATGAGTTGTAGTAGTCTGATATACTTAGGAATCGTCATGTGTGTTACCTGTTTGATAACAGGTCGTCGTTGGTATTGCTGTGGTAAAGGTATTCAGATGTATCGTTACATGAGTTGTAGTAGTCTGATATTCTTAGGAATCGTCATGTGTGTTACTTGTTTGATAACGGGTCGTCGTTGGTATTGTTGTGGTAAAAGTATTCAGATGTATCGTTACATGAGTTGTAGTAGTCTGATATTCTTAGGAATCGTCATGTGTGTTACTTGTTTGATAACGGATCGTCGTTGGTATTGTTGTGGTAAAGGTATTCAGATGTATCGTTACATGAGTTGTAGTAGTCTGATATTCCTAGGAATCGTCATGTATGTTACTTGTTTGATAACGGGTCGTCGTTGGTATTGTTGTGGTAAAGGTACTAAGATGTATCGCTACATGAGTTGTAGTAGTCTGATATACTTAGGAATCGTCATGTATGTTACTTGTTTGATAACGGGTCGTCGTTGGTATTGTTGTGGTAAAGGTATTCAGATGTATCGTTACATGAGTTGTAGTAGTCTGATATACTTAGGAATCGTCATGTATGTTACTTGTTTGATAACGGGTCGTCGTTGGTATTGTTGTGGTAAAGGTACTAAGATGTATCGCTACATGAGTTGTAGTAGTCTGATATTCTTAGGAATCGTCATGTGTGTTACTTGTTTGATAACGGGTCGTCGTTGGTATTGTTGTGGTAAAGGTAATCAGATGTATCGTTACATGAGTTGTAGTAGTCTGATATACTTAGGAATCGTCATGTGTGTTACTTGTTTGATAACGGGTCGTCGTTGGTATTGCTGTGGTAAAGGTACTAAGATGTATCGTTACATGAGTTGTAGTAGTCTGATATTCTTAGGAATCGTCATGTGTGTTAATTGTTTGATAACGGGTCGTCGTTGGTATTGCTGTGGTAAAGGTATTCAGATGTATCGTTACATGAGTTGTAGTAGTCTGATATACTTAGGAATCGTCATGTGTGTTACTTGTTTGATAACGGGTCGTCGTTGGTATTGTTGTAGTAAAGGTATTCAGATGTATCGTTACATGAGTTGTAGTAGTCTGATATACTTAGGAATCGTCATGTGTGTTACTTGTTTGATAACGGGTCGTCGTTGGTATTGTTGTGGTAAAGGTATTCAGATGTATCGTTACATGAGTTGTAGTAGTCTGATATACTTAGGAATCGTCATGTGTGTTACTTGTTTGATAACGGGTCGTCGTTGGTATTGTTGTGGTAAAGGTCCTAAGATGTATCGTTACATGAGTTGTAGTAGTCTGATATTCTTAGGAATCGTCATGTGTGTTACTTGTTTGATAACAGGTCGTCGTTGGTATTGCTGTGGTAAAGGTACTAAGATGTATCGTTACATGAGTTGTAGTAGTCTGATATTCTTAGGAATCGTCATGTGTGTTACTTGTTTGATAACAGGTCGTCGTTGGTATTGTTGTGGTAAAGGTATTCAGATGTATCGTTACATGAGTTGTAGTAGTCCGATATACTTAGGAATCGTCATGTGTGTTACTTGTTTGATAACGGGTCGTCGTTGGTATTGTTGTGGTAAAGGTATTCAGATGTATCGTTACATGAGTTGTAGTAGTCTGATATACTTAGGAATCGTCATGTGTGTTACTTGTTTGATAACGGGTCGTCGTTGGTATTGTTGTGGTAAAGGTACTAAGATGTATCGTTACATGAGTTGTAGTAGTCTGATATACTTAGGAATCGTCATGTGTGTTACTTGTTTGATAACGGGTCGTCGTTGGTATTGTTGTGGTAAAGGTACTAAGATGTATCGTTACATGAGTTGTAGTAGTCTGATATACTTAGGAATCGTCATGTATGTTACTTGTTTGATAACGGGTCGTCGTTGGTATTATTGTGGTAAAGGTATTCAGATGTATCGTTACATGAGTTGTAGTAGTCTGATATACTTAGGAATCGTCATGTGTGTTACTTGTTTGATAACGGGTCGTCGTTGGTATTGTTGTGGTAAAGGTACTAAGATGTATCGTTACATGAGTTGTAGTAGTCTGATATTCTTAGGAATCGTCATGTGTGTTACTTGTTTGATAACAGGTCGTCGTTGGTATTGCTGTGGTAAAGGTACTAAGATGTATCGTTACATGAGTTGTAGTAGTCTGATATTCTTAGGAATCGTCATGTGTGTTACTTGTTTGATAACAGGTCGTCGTTGGTATTGTTGTGGTAAAGGTATTCAGATGTATCGTTACATGAGTTGTAGTAGTCCGATATACTTAGGAATCGTCATGCGTGTTACTTGTTTGATAACGGGTCGTCGTTGGTATTGTTGTGGTAAAGGTATTCAGATGTATCGTTACATGAGTTGTAGTAGTCTGATATACTTAGGAATCGTCATGTGTGTTACTTGTTTGATAACGGGTCGTCGTTGGTATTGTTGTGGTAAAGGCATTCAGATGTATCGATACATGAGTTGTAGTAGTCTGATATTCTTAGGAATCGTCATGCGTGTTACTTGTTTGATAACGGGTCGTCGTTGGTATTGTTGTGGTAAAGGTATTCAGATGTATCGTTACATGAGTTGTAGTAGTCTGATATACTTAGGAATCGTCATGTGTGTTACTTGTTTGATAACGGGTCGTCGTTGGTATTGTTGTGGTAAAGGTATTCAGATGTATCGTTACATGAGTTGTAGTAGTCTGATATTCTTAGGAATCGTCATGTGTGTTACTTGTTTGATAACGGGTCGTCGTTGGTATTGTTGTGATAAAGGTATTCAGATGTATCGTTACATGAGTTGTAGTAGTCTGATATACTTAGGAATCGTCATGTGTATTACTTGTTTGATAACGGGTCGTCGTTGGTATTGTTGTGGTAAAGGTACTCAGATGTATCGTTACATGAGTTGTAGTAGTCTGATATACTTAGGAATCGTCATGTGTGTTACTTTTTTGATAACGGGTCGTCGTTGGTATTGTTGTGGTAAAGGTATTCAGATGTATCGTTACATGAGTTGTAGTAGTCTGATATACTTAGGAATCGTCACGTATGTTACTTGTTTGATAACGGGTCGTCGTTGGTATTGTTGTGGTAAAGGTATTCAGATGTATCGTTACATGAGTTGTAGTAGTGCGATATACTTAGGAATCGTCATGTGTGTTACTTGTTTGATAACGGGTCGTCGTTGGTATTGTTGTGGTAAAGGTATTCAGATGTATCGTTACATGAGTTGTAGTAGTCTGATATACTTAGGAATCGTCATGCGTGTTACTTGTTTGATAACGGGTCGTCGTTGGTATTGTTGTGGTAAAGGTATTCAGATGTATCGTTACATGAGTTGTAGTAGTCTGATATACTTAGGAATAGTCATGTGTGTTACTTGTTTGATAACGGGTCGTCGTTGGTATTGTTGTGGTAAAGGTATTCAGATGTATCGTTACATGAGTTGTAGTAGTCTGATATTCTTAGGAATCGTCATGTGTGTTACTTGTTTGATAACGGGTCGTCGTTGGTATTGTTGTGGTAAAGGTATTAAGATGTATCGTTACATGAGTTGTAGTAGTCTGATATTCTTAGGAATCGTCATGTGTGTTACTTGTTTGATAACGGGTCGTCGTTGGTATTGTTGTGGTAAAGGTATTCAGATGTATCGTTACATGAGTTGTAGTAGTCTGATATACTTAGGAATAGTCATGTGTGTTACTTGTTTGATAACGGGTCGTCGTTTGTATTGTTGTGGTAAAGGTATTCAGATGTATCGTTACATGAGTTGTAGTAGTCTGATATACTTAGGAATCGTCATGTATGTTACTTGTTTAATAACGGATCGTCGTTGGTATTGTTGTAGTAAAGGTACTAAGATGTATCGCTACATGAGTTTTAGTAGTCTGATTTTCTTAGGAATCGTCATGTGTGTTACTTGTTTGATAACGGGTCGTCGTTGGTATTGTTGTGGTAAATGTACTGAGATGTATCGTTACATGAGTTGTAGTAGTCTGATTTTCTTAGGAATCGTCATGTGTGTTACTTGTTTGATAACGGGTCGTCGTTGGTATTGTTGTGGTAAAGGTATTCAGATGTATCGTTACATGAGTTGTAGTAGTCCGATATACTTAGGAATCGTCATGTGTGTTACTTGTTTGATAACGGGTCGTCGTTGGTATTGTTGTAGTAAAGGTATTCAGATGTATCGTTACATGAGTTGTAGTAGTCTGATTTTCTTAGGAATCGGCATGTGTGTTACTTGTTTGATAACAGGTCGTCGTTGGTATTGTTGTGGTAAAGGTATTCAGATGTATCGTTACATGAGTTGTAGTAGTCCGATATACTTAGGAATCGTCATGTGTGTTACTTGTTTGATAACGGGTCGTCGTTGGTATTGTTGTAGTAAAGGTATTCAGATGTATCGCTACATGAGATTTAGTAGTCTGATTTTCTTAGGAATCGTCATGTATGTTACTTGTTTGATAACGGGTCGTCGTTGGTATTGTTGTGGTAAAAGTATTCAGATGTATCGTTACATGAGTTGTAGTAGTCTGATATACTTAGGAATCGTCATGTGTGTTACTTGTTTGATAACGGGTCGTCGTTGGTATTGTTGTGGTAAAGGTATTCAGATGTATCGTTACATGAGTTGTAGTAGTCTGATATTCTTAGGAATCGTCATGTGTGTTACTTGTTTGATAACGGGTCGTCGTTGGTATTGTTGTGGTAAAGGTACTAAGATGTATCGTTACATGAGTTGTAGTAGTCTGATATACTTAGGAATCGTCATGTGTGTTACTTGTTTGATAACGGGTCGTCGTTGGTATTGTTGTGGTAAAAGTATTCAGATGTATCGTTACATGAGTTTTAGTAGTCTGATTTTCTTAGGAATCGTCATGTATGTTACTTGTTTGATAACGGGTCGTCGTTGGTATTATTGTGGTAAAGGTATTCAGATGTATCGTTACATGAGTTGTAGTAGTCTGATATTCTTAGGAATCGTCATGTGTGTTACTTGTTTGATAACGGGTCGTCGTTGGTATTGTTGTGGTAAAGGTATTCAGATGTATCGTTACATGAGTTGTAGTAGTCTGATATTCTTAGGAATCGTCATGTGTGTTACTTGTTTGATAACGGGTCGTCGTTGGTATTGTTGTGGTAAAGGTATTCAGATGTATCGTTACATGAGATGTAGTAGTCTGATATTCTTAGGAATCGTCATGTGTGTTACTTGTTTGATAACGGGTCGTCGTTGGTATTGCTGTGGTAAAGGTATTCAGATGTATCGTTACATGAGTTGTAGTAGTCTGATATACTTAGGAATCGTCATGTGTGTTACTTGTTTGATAACGGGTCGTCGTTGGTATTGCTGTGGTAAAGGTATTCAGATGTATCGTTACATGAGTTGTAGTAGTCTGATATTCTTAGGAATCGTCATGTATGTTACTTGTTTGATAACGGGTCGTCGTTGGTATTGTTGTGGTAAAGGTATTCAGATGTATCGTTACATGAGTTGTAGTAGTCTGATATACTTAGGAATCGTCATGTGTGTTACTTGTTTGATAACGGGTCGTCGTTGGTATTGTTGTAGTAAAGGTATTCAGATGTATCGTTACATGAGTTGTAGTAGTCTGATATTCTTAGGAATCGTCATGTATGTTACTTGTTTGATAACGGGTCGTCGTTGGTATTGTTGTAGTAAAGGTATTCAGATGTATCGTTACATGAGTTGTAGTAGTCTGATATTCTTAGGAATCGTCATGTGTGTTACTTGTTTGATAACGGGTCGTCGTTGGTATTGTTGTAGTAAAGGTATTCAGATGTATCGCTACATGAGTTTTAGTAGTCTGATTTTCTTAGGAATCGTCATGTGTGTTACTTGTTTGATAACGGGTCGTCGTTGGTATTGTTGTGGTAAAGGTATTCAGATGTATCGTTACATGAGTTGTAGTAGTCTGATATTCTTAGGAATCGTCATGTGTGTTACTTGTTTGATAACGGGTCGTCGTTGGTATTGTTGTGGTAAAAGTATTCAGATGTATCGTTACATGAGTTGTAGTAGTCTGATATACTTAGGAATCGTCATGTGTGTTACTTGTTTGATAACGGGTCGTCGTTGGTATTGTTGTAGTAAAGGTATTCAGATGTATCGTCGTTGGTATTGTTGTGGTATTTCTCTGTGGTAGTTATTGTAGTAGATGTACTTGGAATAGTAGTCGATGATGCAGTATTTATGGCATCAGAAGTTGTGGACTAAAAACATGAAAGCATTTAACTTATCGCTTAGTAATAAACTCATTGATATCACAAATTAGTGCGGATGAGGTCATGAATAACCTTCATCAAGTACGTTCAAGGGCAAACTATTTGAGAGGCAAATAATTTTAAAATCCCCAGGAGGAAGAAAACCATAGAAGAACTGAAATCGACTAAGGTGAGGTTAACCTTCTTGTAACCTATGTGTTTGTATGTATTCCGAAGTATGCTACCTCCATGGGGTAATGATTATCGTGCCCATCCCACCTCGAGATAGGACGACTGCAGGTTCGATACACCGTTCGATTAATGGTCGGAAGAATCGAAGCATTACTATATTATAGTATATAGCTTCTTCGCAAAAGTTAGAAAAATGTGCTTGAGTGGAATGAAATATCAATATGAGTACTGTTATTTCATTGTCTCACTGTATGAGATAGCTACCTTGAAACTTGAATGCTATATCGATTGTAGCATTTTATTTGACCAACCAGATTTCATGTAACCCGACTTACACGTTTAGAGGTGGGTAGGAAGATGGTTAATATTTTTATTTACTTAAATGCAAAAAGAAACAAACATTGCCGAAAACAGTAGAACGAAAATAACTTGTGGAGTTCTCTATAAACATAGTGGGTAAAATCACATCCGAAATGGGAGTCCACTGGTTGTATTAGACGAATCAAATACACAACTGGTTCTTCGGACTCGACATAAATGAGTGGCTCAAATCGAGTATGGAGTATGTCACGCTCATTACACGTTAAGAAATAAATATAAACACAACTTACAGAAACTCCTATGGATAAGCCACAGTTTGATACATGTAGAAATTGCCTAGAGGAGGTATTATATGAAACTTCCTTTCGTCATGAATGTAACTGGAATACTGTTCATGTCACGTAAATCAACAATCGATCTAACCCAGCAATCGTAGGCCCATACCAGTGTCATATTTTCTTTCACCTAGATAATTTATGTTTTGCACATTTTTCTTCATTATGAACATAACTGACATATTGCTCATTTAATGTTAAGCAACGATCAATGACCAAGTTCTTTTAGCCATTATGTTGTCTGTCCTTCGATTTGCTGATTGTTATTAACCCTTTGGTATCTTCAAACTCTTCGTAAAGCTCACTAGGCCGTAACTCAGGCGAGTTAGAAATCGAAATTAGTTTTAAAAGATATTAGAATATTGATTAATTAATTATTGTCTAATGTGAAATAAGCAGTATGTCAACTACACTCTCACACGGATGGGTTGCTTCCCTGGTAAACTCGAAGAAACGATTTGGTTTATTCATAGTAGTTACTAGTAATACATTACTTCGACTCTGATGAAATGAGACTTGACTGTACATGTCTGACGAAAGAGTGCTGTTTGAACTATAGTCGGATGTTTTAATGTTCACGTGTGAAAGAGGAGTGATTGTTGTTTAACGCCACTATGTCATGTAGAGTATAAGTTACATTTAGTGATAAGTACTAGACCAAAACACCGAGTTGAATTTGTTATAATTATAGCTCGGTGCTGAAACAACGGTCCGTTGATAGGCATGTCACTCCACTCGGACACATTATCATTGTAAGATCAACCAGTATGTGCTCCTCCTGCGTAAAGAATTAGAGGAAAAACAACAAATATATAATTTTTATAGTCTTGGCAAGACTGGACCTCGAACCCAGGATCTACCGCACTTCCAGAGGATCATCCAAACCATTACACCACATAAACAGTTTATACTGAACACATATGAACTATGCGTTTTCAGGATAGAATATATCATAAAACAAATTTACATAATTTAAATTTGTTGCTGAACATTTTTCTATTTTTTATGACACGAATATAATTATTGAAAGGAAACAAATCTACCATATCATATGATGATGCTGTGTGAGATTGTATTGATGGTATGTAAATGTCGACCGAATATTTCGTTTGAAAACTGAAATACGACTTTTAATTAGTATAATAAATTATACAACTTGACTACTTCCTCGTACATATGTATTCTTTTGCAGGATTTAGGTTATGGTGTTTAATGCCACTTCCAAGAATATTTTTGTTATATCGTGGCCGTGAGTTTTATTGGTGGATGAAAACGGCCGCACTTTATAACATTATAATGTATCGAGTACACTTCGTCATGACCGGGATTCGAACTCGGTAATAGACACTGATTACAAAGGTAGTTGTAAATTCAACTACGACACGATCACGACCACAACGGTCCCGAGTTTGCATAATATTGGTAAACGTGACCATCATTTAATTCATTAGGGAAGTATGTGTGTCAAATTACAAAGGGCTTAATTTGTTTATTTGAAACCTCTTCAGGATCATATATTTATTTCATTATATTTTTTTGTCCTCGATATTGAGTGACTGTGTCCTCAATTATTTCTTATTAATAGTATTATAAATTATCATGAATCAACATAATTCCCATTAACATGTACCATCTCCTGCATAGGATTAATTTGATTAATTACTGATTACTGTCTATAATTTTCTCAAGTTTATGTTTACACTTTCAAAGCATCCGCTCGACACAGAACAATTATTTTCTATTTTTATTCACCACTGACAATTCGACGACCTCGTGGCACAAACATAATTACTAAAAGGAAAACAAAATCTACAAGACATCATATAAAGATATTTAAGCGATTGTGTTGATGGTAGTTAAATGTCTTTTCGACCTGACCTTTTATTTTAACATTGTTAGACGACCTTTAATTATTATATTAAATTGTCGGGAGAGGGAGTTAGTTTTATATGCTCAAAGCTCCCCTCTTTTTGAGTAGCACACGATCTTCTTCAGATGTTAGCATTAAGGGTGCTTGACAAAATTTCGACTATTTCGCGGTGGTTAGTTTTAATGGTAAAGGAAAAGCTAGTACCCACTGAAAACCACCAATTCGTGGGTGATAATTTATATATTACAAAACAATGCATTAATATATATTGTATTTTGGGTAGAGTTATGATGTTTAACGCCAATTTCAACAATAGGAAACCAGATTATCCGAATAAAACCACCGATCTGCCGTAAGTCACAATCCTTATCATTTAATGTTGTATTGAGTACACCTCGGCATGACCGGGATTCGAACTTACAAATTTAGTGGTGATAGCCACTGATTACACAGGTAGTTGTAAATCCAACTAACATATGTTCACGACCACGACGGTCCCTATTGTCTATTGTATTTAGTGCACAATAATAATAACATTTCTTAAACTTTTATTTGCAACAGCCTGTACATGCTTGACGGGTGCCACTAGTGGAGCAGGAACTGCTTACCCTTCCGGAGCACTTGAGCTCACCCCCGGTGGGGTTCGTGTCACTCAATCTTCAGTTTTATGCACGTATGTTTTGTAGATCGTTGATTGCCCTTTTGTAATTTTTCTTTTGGCCATTGTGTTGTCTGTTCTTCGATTTACGGATTCTGATTACCCCATTGGTGTCTTCAAAGTCTTCTTAATCTTCCTCAAGTAATAAAAATTCCTTTGCTTTTACATGAGAAAGATAAAGGGACATAATCAAATGAACTGGGTGGTTTTTGTGTTTGCATAAACAATGCCTTAATATACTGAACCACAAAAGAAACGTCGTATAAATTAAAATTTCAAACATCTTTATTTTGAAAGATAGCAAGTTTAAAAATAAATATCTGAATGTCATTTCAAGCAGATTTCTAACTTAAAAAGTTTCTGAAATACTTTTATCGGAAACTTTTGTCAACAATGCATAAAAGAATAAGAAGAAATGATGAACGAAAGTCAGTATCGTGTATGTCCTACATTGTCGTTGATTATAACACTACACATCTCCTGTACATTGAATGATATATCCCATAGGAATACGAGCCCAAACCCCCAAGAAGGATGCACCGTGTTCAGCTGCAATTGTCTGTCTTTGCTTGGCTTCGCTAAGTTGTCTTTGAATCTCACCCACATATGTTCAATGTGTTTCAGTTCCGGAATAAGAACAGGCCATGGCATAACCTCTATGTGTGGATCTTGCTGTATGAGCACGAGCGTTGTCATGCTGAAAAGTGTAGTTGCAATGACGATCAACAAATGGCACCACATGGGATCTCAGAATCTGATCCATGTCGCGAGCGGTTGTAACCCCATTACCGCTGCCTCGGCCGATGTTAAAAAATATCATCAATTTTGTATTCGGAATGATTGATGACAAATTTTGAAAAACGACGGTTCTTTTGTGGTTCAGTATATAATTGAAATGTTGGATAATATTTAGTTACTTGATAGAGCAATATGACGACTACAATCTGATGGATGTTGCCTACATTATATTGTATATAAGTCGTATTACATATCAACCCAGATATCATATGATGCAATGTACACAATGTTAAAAAATAATGATGGTTTTTCTGAAATAACCTGTATAGTAATATTTGAGATCAATGCACATTCGTTCGTTATCATTTTACGTGACATTTAATAATAAATTTGGTCATTACGTAGTTCGGTCATTTTGTTATTACCCTTATTTATGGGATACTTCAAGGTTACAAATAGGCTAAATGTACATGTATATAACGATCTTAATCAATTATTCAAATATTGAGGCCTTATGGTATCATGTTCGCTTTTTCCTAGATTGGGAGTTCATATCAACGTCTTTATATTTTATTTATCTTTTCCCTTGTACTGTTGTTTTTGTATTAAAATCATTCACTTACTCAAAAACTTGTTCGGACTTATCTAATCTGTTTTGTCTTAAATTCATAAGTATTCGAAAAACATTGTCAATATACAGGACAAGATCAGTACGAACATATTACCCGAATTTTGATATTTGGATCTCCACGGACTTAATTTTGTCCGTGTGCAATACAAGTGCGATATATCTTTAGTCACAACAAGTTCATCTTAAGCCAGTAATTATATACCGTGATTAAAATACAATCTGAATTATTTATATTAACAGAAGCCAGCTAGATACATGTATATTACAATGTACGACTCGTTCTTTCAGCTCGAAAAGTGTATTGTACCTTGCGAAAACTATATATGCATATGGCTCTAGATTCAGGGGGAAACAAGTAAAAAAAAAGTATAAAATAGTTGTACTTAAAACTTACCTCCGACACAGAACAGAATTATATAAATGTAAGGTAAAAGAGCCTTCTTGTTCAAATAAGACCCGGCAGTAAATAACGATGCATTAAATTTCCACATGAATCGGTGTGATCACGTTGTTATGTTATATATATGTTGCATTACTTATTTGTGTCTTCTGGATAAGATGTCCTGTATACCTGTCTTCGTTTCAAATTACAATTTCTTATTGAGATTATAAATATATCCCAGCTTATATTCTGATATAAATAAAGAGATAGGATAGGGCTAAAATACAAGGACATATCTAATATACGAACATTTTCATAGCATAATAATGCTGCAAATTAAAACGTTTTATATCAAATAATGCACACGATTGATTTCTGGAATAACCTACATCAGGAACGCCTGTGGTTTGGAAAGCCAAATAATTTAATGCGTATTCAAATTAAAGCAATTTCAAATAAATTGAATTGGAATCCACACATGCACGAACATCTTCTAAGTAAAACCTCCTCATGTTATTTGAATTAGACCTAGGATACATCCTCTCTGAAAGGCGAGAGAGCTGATCGCGAGGGATCAAACAAATTACAACTTGTCAAACATGGGAGGCAAATAGATGTCTCCTGTTTGGGAATTTTAATTACGGAAGACGGATCACATTTTGACGATTTTAATTACGGAAGACGGATCACAATCATATTTATTTTTAGCAATTTCAACTCTGCTGTTCTTTTTCATACCCTATAATAAAATGAAAAAAATATGTATCACACTGTCGAAACAGTTCCAGCATTCAATAGAAAAATCGTAGAAATATGTAAATTCGATATCCCTAACACACATATAAATCACCCCTCCTGGTTTAGTTCAGGTACTTCAATAACAAATGACGGGGTTAATCTAGTATTCAGTAGATTTTTTATTTAATAAAAACAATAGAAAGCGAAAATCGCACGATTTGTGCACGACATTCACCGATAAGATATAAATAAGCCTAAAAGGGGCTATTGTTTTATCAGGGGACAGACAAGTTTTGGGAGAATGGAATCATTTATTTTTCTTTACATATGAAATCAGAAATGTTCCATTCAATATCCAGTTTTACATAACTAATCATACTGCTTGATTTTCCTTAGTCAGATTATTTTTTTTCTCCCAAGTCTGGCAAAATTATTTATTTGTGCGAAAATATAAATCAGAAATAAAAAAAATAATAAATAAAAAACAATGAAAAGCACACCTCTTTGAAGTATATCTATAAATAGCGTTTGAGGAAAATATGTATTTTGTATGCAGACTGTAATGTCACTGAAACCATTATGTGGCCAGTGATATTACATTTTAACTGTTTTAAACACCGAAATGAAAAAAAAAAATATCTATTCACTTACACTCAATGAACAATTGAAGACACATGCTACTTTAAACATATTTTATTGTTCAATAAGAAACAATTGGATAGGACACAAGTTTCACAACTTAGAAACATCTTCTCCAATACATACATGAACTAATACAAAATGAACTTATATAATATTAAATACATATTTCCTATTAAATGATGACATGAAAAAAGCAAAAACAAGAAACAAAAAAATATTAAAAATGTTGAGCGTCATGCAGGTGGATTATCCAAGCTAAAGTATACTTAATCGAACACACCCTTTTATCTTAATGACACGAACACACCAAACATTCAATTGGGATTTAACTTTCTAGTGGATTTATATATAAAGTGGGTGCTTAATTAAGGTAGTTAACATGCGAAGATATAGGGAGGAATCATTATTCTATTAACGTTCGGTTTTTATTTGGTTTTTTTTATAATATTTTTGTTAAAAATAGTTATTTATGATATGACGACTCGATAATCCAGTTGCATGAGGCTGTCTCGGAACTAGTTCATACGATCTTGATCAATAAAGTAAGACATACGTGTATTATTAACCGGTTACATATTACAAATATGACTAATTTACAAATATATATGATTATGACATAGAAAAGCGACAGGTGTTTTTAATGTATTTTTGTACAGCCAAAAATATGGAACAATTTATATCACAGCTAAATGTTTCATTTCCGAATAATAATAAATCAATATTTACCGGAATTCCAATTAAATTCAACTTATTTATTTCAAATAACATAATAATACGCGATAAGGTAAATATGTTACAGTGTAGCAAGTAATGCTCTACATTTTCATTAAAATATCCACATAAACAATTATAATTTACAATTAAATTTGCATGATATAAATCTGCATTTAATGCACTGCATTTATTTCGCATTCTAGAGTGCAATACACTGAGAAAGCGGTCACCTATATAATAATATTGAGGATTTCTCCTCTTAGTATAAAATATTTGCTGAAGTTTTAGTTTAAAAGAGGAAAACGTAGGAAGATTTCTAATAGTTAGATCCAAAGAATTCCACGCTTGAATAGTACATGGAAAGTAAGAATTTTGGTAAACAGACAAACGGTCAAAAGGTACATGTATATTGTGTCTGTTATGTAAATTATAATTAACGTTTGCTGCCACTAAAGGCGGAACTAATTCATATAAATAATCTGGTGCATCTTTATTGACAATTTTGTAAAAAAGTAGCAGTTTTTTAACTTTCCTTCTTGTACTCAATGTTTCCCACCACGTGTCCTTGTAGATTGAATCAAAACTAGCATATATAGATAATCCCGTCACTATACGAGCTGCTTCTACTTGTATTTTTTTAGATGATTACAATTTGTTTGTCCACAATTATCCCAAACTTCTCAGGCATATTCCAAAATAGGTCGAATGAAAACTAAATATATTTTTTCAAGATAATCCCTTTTTAACCTGTATTTAAGTTTTCGTAATATGTTAAGTTGCTTGGAAGTTCTTTCACTAAGTACATCACTATGTTTTGTCCACTTACAATCATTGCTAAAAATAAAACCTAAATCCTTATGCATATGCACAGGAGATAGTGAAATATTATTAAAGTCAAATGGTAAATTATTTTCTAAATGCCTAGTACTAAAAATCATAATATCTGTTTTATTGGGATTGAATTTCACAAGCCATCTATACTTATTAATGTATGTAAATTTTCTTCATTATGTGCCATATGGCCAATACAAGTGTCATCAGCAAATAGTCTACCAAAGCCAGTCATATTGTCTGCTACGTCATTTACAAAAATTAGAAAGAGCAATGAACGCAAGACCGACACTTGGGGCACATCAGCCTTTAATTACCCAGTACTTCATCTTTAATAACTACTCGTTGTTTTCGTCTTGGGGCACATCAGCCTTTAATTACCCAGTACTTCATCTTTAATAACTACTCGTTGTTTTCGTCTTGGGGCACACCAGCCTTTAATTCACCAGTACTTCATCTTTAATAACTACTCGTTGTTTTCGTCTTGGGGCACACCAGCCTTTAATTCACCAGTACTTCATCTTTAATAACTACTCGTTGTTTTCGTCTTGGGGCACACCAGCCTTTAATTCACCAGTACTTCATCTTTAATAACTACTCGTTGTTTTCGTCTTGGGGCACACCAGCCTTTAATTCACCAGTACTTCATCTTTAATAACTACTCGTTGTTTTCGTCTTGGGGCACACCAGCCTTTAATTCACCAGTACTTCATCTTTAATAACTACTCGTTGTTTTCGTCTTGGGGCACACCAGCCTTTAATTCACCAGTACTTCATCTTTAATAACTACTCGTTGTTTTCGTCTTGGGGCACACCAGCCTTTAATTCACCAGTACTTCATCTTTAATAACTACTCGTTGTTTTCGTCTTGGGGCACACCAGCCTTTAATTCACCAGTACTTCATCTTTAATAACTACTCGTTGTTTTCGTCTTGGGGCACACCACCTTTAATTCACCAGTACTTCATCTTTAATAACTACTCGTTGTTTTCGTCTTGGGGCACACCAGCCTTTAATTCACCAGTACTTCATCTTTAATAACTACTCGTTGTTTTCGTCTTGGGGCACACCAGCCTTTAATTCACCAGTACTTCATCTTTAATAACTACTCGTTGTTTTCGTCTTGGGGCACACCAGCCTTTAATTCACCAGTACTTCATCTTTAATAACTACTCGTTGTTTTCGTCTTGGGGCACACCAGCCTTTAATTCACCAGTACTTCATCTTTAATAACTACTCGTTGTTTTCGTCTTGGGGCACACCAGCCTTTAATTCACCAGTACTTCATCTTTAATAACTACTCGTTGTTTTCGTCTTGGGGCACACCAGCCTTTAATTCACCAGTACTTCATCTTTAATAACTACTCGTTGTTTTCGTCTTGGGGCACACCAGCCTTTAATTCACCAGTACTTCATCTTTAATAACTACTCGTTGTTTTCGTCTTGGGGCACACCAGCCTTTAATTCACCAGTACTTCATCTTTAATAACTACTCGTTGTTTTCGTCTTGGGGCACACCAGCCTTTAATTCACCAGTACTTCATCTTTAATAACTACTCGTTGTTTTCGTCTTGGGGCACACCAGCCTTTAAATTCACCAGTACTTCATCTTTAATAACTACTCGTTGTTTTCGTCTTGGGGCACACCAGCCTTTAATTCACCAGTACTTCATCTTTAATAACTACTCGTTGTTTTCGTCTTGTGGCACACCAGCCTTTAATTCACCAGTACTTCATCTTTAATAACTACTCGTTGTTTTCGTCTTGGGGCACACCAACCTTTAATTCACCAGTACTTCATCTTTAATAACTACTCGTTGTTTTCGTCTTGGGGCACACCAACCTTTAATTCACCAGTACTTCATCTTTAATAACTACTCGTTGTTTTCGTCTTGGGGCACACCAGCCTTTAATTCACCAGTACTTCATCTTTAATAACTACTCGTTGTTTTCGTCTTGTGGCACACCAGCCTTTAATTCACCAGTACTTCATCTTTAATAACTACTCGTTGTTTTCGTCTTGTGGCACACCAGCCTTTAATTCACCAGTACTTCATCTTTAATAACTACTCGTTGTTTTCGTCTTGTGGCACACCAGCCTTTAATTCACCAGTACTTCATCTTTAATAACTACTCGTTGTTTTCGTCTTGGGGCACACCAGCCTTTAATTCACCAGTACTTCATCTTTAATAACTACTCGTTGTTTTCGTCTTGTGGCACACCAGCCTTTAATTCACCAGTACTTCATCTTTAATAACTACTCGTTGTTTTCGTCTTGGGGCACACCAGCCTTTAATTCACCAGTACTTCATCTTTAATAACTACTCGTTGTTTTCGTCTTGGGGCACACCAGCCTTTAATTCACCAGTACTTCATCTTTAATAACTACTCGTTGTTTTCGTCTTGTGGCACACCAGCCTTTAATTCACCAGTACTTCATCTTTAATAACTACTCGTTGTTTTCGTCTTGGGGCACACCAGCCTTTAATTCACCAGTACTTCATCTTTAATAACTACTCGTTGTTTTCGTCTTGTGGCACACCAGCCTTTAATTCACCAGTACTTCATCTTTAATAACTACTCGTTGTTTTCGTCTTGGGGCACACCAGCCTTTAATTCACCAGTACTTCATCTTTAATAACTACTCGTTGTTTTCGTCTTGGGGCACACCAGCCTTTAATTCACCAGTACTTCATCTTTAATAACTACTCGTTGTTTTCGTCTTGTGGCACACCAGCCTTTAATTCACCAGTACTTCATCTTTAATAACTACTCGTTGTTTTCGTCTTGTGGCACACCAGCCTTTAATTCACCAGTACTTCATCTTTAATAACTACTCGTTGTTTTCGTCTTGGGGCACACCAGCCTTTAATTCACCAGTACTTCATCTTTAATAACTACTCGTTGTTTTCGTCTTGGGGCACACCAGCCTTTAATTCACCAGTACTTCATCTTTAATAACTACTCGTTGTTTTCGTCTTGGGGCACACCAGCCTTTAATTCACCAGTACTTCATCTTTAATAACTACTCGTTGTTTTCGTCTTGGGGCACACCAGCCTTTAATTCACCAGTACTTCATCTTTAATAACTACTCGTTGTTTTCGTCTTGGGGCACACCAGCCTTTAATTCACCAGTACTTCATCTTTAATAACTACTCGTTGTTTTCGTCTTGGGGCACACCAGCCTTTAATTCACCAGTACTTCATCTTTAATAACTACTCGTTGTTTTCGTCTTGGGGCACACCAGCCTTTAATTCCCCAGTACTTCATCTTTAATAACTACTCGTTGTTTTCGTCTTGGGGCACACCAGCCTTTAATTCCCCAGTACTTCATCTTTAATAACTACTCGTTGTTTTCGTCTTGGGGCACACCAGCCTTTAATTCACCAGTACTTCATCTTTAATAACTACTCGTTGTTTTCGTCTTGGGGCACACCAGCCTTTAATTCCCCAGTACTTCATCTTTAATAACTACTCGTTGTTTTCGTCTTGGGGCACACCAGCCTTTAATTCACCAGTACTTCATCTTTAATAACTACTCGTTGTTTTCGTCTTGGGGCACACCAGCCTTTAATTCACCAGTACTTCATCTTTAATAACTACTCGTTGTTTTCGTCTTGGGGCACACCAGCCTTTAATTCACCAGTACTTCATCTTTAATAACTACTCGTTGTTTTCGTCTTGGGGCACACCAGCCTTTAATTCACCAGTACTTCATCTTTAATAACTACTCGTTGTTTTCGTCTTGGGGCACACCAGCCTTTAATTCCCCAGTACTTCATCTTTAATAACTACTCGTTGTTTTCGTCTTGGGGCACACCAGCCTTTAATTCCCCAGTACTTCATCTTTAATAACTACTCGTTGTTTTCGTCTTGGGGCACACCAGCCTTTAATTCACCAGTACTTCATCTTTAATAACTACTCGTTGTTTTCGTCTTGGGGCACACCAGCCTTTAATTCCCCAGTACTTCATCTTTAATAACTACTCGTTGTTTTCGTCTTGGGGCACACCAGCCTTTAATTCACCAGTACTTCATCTTTAATAACTACTCGTTGTTTTCGTCTTGGGGCACACCAGCCTTTAATTCCCCAGTACTTCATCTTTAATAACTACTCGTTGTTTTCGTCTTGGGGCACACCAGCCTTTAATTCCCCAGTACTTCATCTTTAATAACTACTCGTTGTTTTCGTCTTGGGGCACACCAGCCTTTAATTCCCCAGTACTTCATCTTTAATAACTACTCGTTGTTTTCGTCTTGGGGCACACCAGCCTTTAATTCCCCAGTACTTCATCTTTAATAACTACTCGTTGTTTTCGTCTTGGGGCACACCAGCCTTTAATTCACCAGTACTTCATCTTTAATAACTACTCGTTGTTTTCGTCTTGGGGCACACCAGCCTTTAATTCACCAGTACTTCATCTTTAATAACTACTCGTTGTTTTCGTCTTGAAAGATAACTTTTTAACCAGAAAAGAAACTTCCCTTTTATGCCATAATTCTCCAGTTTTAATATAAGCGCTTTAATCCAAACTGTATCAAAGGCTTTACTAATATCAGCAAAGGTTATACTAGTTATTTGTTTTTTATCCAACGCAAGTAAATTATTATCATAAAGTTCAATTAACTGATGGGTAGTTGAATATCTCGGCAGAAATCCAGACTGGAATTTATATAAAAGTTTGTTTATATACAGATGATTATTAATCTGTTTATAAACTATTTTTTCTAAAATCTTACTAACACATGACAATAAGGAAACTGGACGATAATTTGACGGTAGAGATGAATCCCCCTTTTTAAACAAAGCAATGACATGTGCAATTTTCCACTGATCTGGAAAAAACATTTCTTGTATCGATCTATTAAATAACAAGGACAGTGGTTTTGCTATTTCATTTTTAACAGCTAATAACATTCGGTTACTTATAATATCATGTCCAACAGCCTTATCTACATTCAACGTGGAAATTATATCAATAACATATTGTTCACAAACTTCAATATCAGAGAGAACATTCAAGCATCTACAATCAAAATCCGGTAAAACCTTATTTCCATCGTTTAAATTAGACATTGAAGAAAAATATTTATTTAAGAATTCTGCTTTTTCTATGGAAAACAAATGTTGCAATAAGGTCTCCTTCAAAAGATCTTTACGTAAATTAACATTGTTTCGTTATGCTACGAGAAGATACATTCGTTCGTCAGTTATCGAGAAATCTCTATTAATGGAATCCAGTTTGCAAAGTTCGTATTATTAATTGGCAGAACATCATCAATATACCTAGGAGTGAGATTAAAGGCTTAAGCCTCTATACTTTGTTTTTGTCTTTGATAGGTTTTTGTATAAACACAGACTCATAGGAGTATAACAAAAGTTGGAGAGGAGAGAGGCATAGTTTGTTCCAATAGGGATGCCTAGCTATGATTTGTTGAAAAATGTGTCATTCGAACTCGACAAATATATGTTATCGATAAGGAACTCCAACATTTTGATGACTTCATTTTATGTGTAGCACTTTTTACCTTTCGTTTCATACTTGACAAAATAAGTTACTTCGTGACCCAATACTATAAACTCGTAGCGTTGCCACCATTTTTTAAAGTAAAATGCGTTGTGAATATAATTTACTTTAAAGAGGAAGTGAAAGTGTAAAAGGTAAAAAAGTCAAATATTTGGCTAGATGAAATTTTCGAGAATTAAAATTATCTTCTTCTTTCAATATCCACTTTTGATTGATTGAGTGGGTGAGTGATTGTTGTTTAATGCCAATTCAGCAATTGTTCAGCTATATTATGGCGAGAACAAGTTAATTATCAATGAGATGATGATGAGGTCCGCTTTGTTCTAGACCAACACGCGGAGTTGAATTTTTATAGTGCTAGCTCACTGAAACAACAGTCCGCGGGTAGAAATGTCACTTCATTCGGACACATTATTCTGATTCCGAGCCAACCAATCATTGCTCTTTCTCCGTACTGCTGCGTGCTTAGCGGAGAAGCAACGCATACCAATTTTATAGTCCTTGGTTTGACCCGACCGGGGCTCCAACTCACGATCTACCGCACTCGAGGCGAGCACGCTAACCATTACGCCACCGATGCGGTGCTTTTGATTGATGTTACCACGTGAATATACTTTGTCACAGTATGATATTAGTCCTCTTTTGACTGCATGCACAATTTTAGTCATAGTTATAGATAGTTGTTTTGTTGAACAAGTAGAAGAACCGGGAATATACCTGTCTAAATATTGATTCTTCTGAAATTTTGGTATCCAATATAAAGTAGATAATTCACAATTTTCTTCATTTATCGGAATATTCAGTGATGACATGAATGACTTTTGATTTGCTAAAATGACTTCTTTGTCAAAATTAGTATTTTTGCAAGGTTTACCAGAGTTCTTGGAAATATCAAGTTCTTCATATTGCTCGTTTGGCGTTAAAAAACAATCACTCACTTCATCACTTATATACCAAACCATATTTCTTGTGGTTTTCGACTATTTTCATGATGTTTACCTATTTGAAATTAAGCATGTTTGTAAGTTCAATTGGCCAAAACGGCAAAGTGAAGTATTATCATTTAGTGTCGTCGTCTGCTATCCATAACCTTTCATATTAATATTTAATCTTTTTCTTAGAATCTGCAAAACCAAATGCTTTAGCTATTTTACGCTATCAAGTTTTGGGACTATTTTGTAGCGCGTGCATATATAGTACATGTTTATACAAAACGTACATGGATCAACGCTTACCTCACCATGACCAGACTCAAAGGGTCATGTAAGGTATTATCATCACATTGCGTCCAGCGTGGTCTGTAAATCTTTAACATTAACATTGGAGGGATGTAGGAGAGGTGTGTATTCAGTGCCGTCTTAGCGCATGGGCATGCGGGGCAGTTGTATGTATGTTGTGTATTGTATGTTTTTCTAATGTTTAAACACTGACTTTGTTGGAAATACCAATACAATATTATATATGTTTAATTTTATATACATTTACTGTTTTATTCCTATGAGTGGTTTTGTAGGTATGGGTCCTAGTGTACTGCTTTTCTCGGGGGCCCGTGATGCTGCTAAGACGGCCCTGCTTCTATTGTTATTATCCAAATAGCAGTAGAGAGGGTCTACACATGTAAAATGTTACGGTAACATTGTTGTTTAGATATTTCAGCAGATAAAAAATACAAATTAATCTATGAAGAAGGAAGCTTTTAAAGCACATCTATGAAACATGTATTTAAGGAAAATTGTTACTACACTGATTATTAAATGAAAATGAAAACGACGATTGTATTACATGAGGTTTACTGTGACGTAACTTATCCGGAATATTTACACGTCCGCAATCGATATTACAATAACCCTACGTCCTTTAAGTGTTTTAAAATAATCGTTTTTTATCATTTTGTTTATTAAATCTTTTAAAATGTAATAGAACAACGGCATCCCGAAGACTGATCTTGGAAAAATTTTAACAGTCAACAGACTTTATTATGATATACGATATTTTCATATGCCAAAGCATACAGGGATTGAACGTAGCAAAAAAAATCCCATAGAACTCAGAAAAAGGAGGGTTTCTTGCATATTTTGCCTTTCAATCTATTCGCACATTTAATTAAATAAAAATCAACACTTTACCACGCATTTTTCTTGAAGAATAGGATATCCTCAATCTCTCGGTTCCTTCATTACTTGTATTGAACATCGCTATGCCGTTGTTCTGCTCGGTTTTAGTGGTCACGATGCTACTTTCTCTTTAATGTGATCACGTGACCTCTGTGATTGATTCTTAATATTTTTTTCTTCTTTTGAGTAGAACACACATAATTTTATTGGTTTATGGCATAAATGAGTAAAATTAATGCATTTTCGCGTGTATTGAACCAAAAAGTAAAAACACGTTTTTTTTATGGATTTGCAATTAATGGACAACCTTAACATGACTGCGTATGATTTCATATATAGACATATTTTCTAGTTCAAATCTGCAAAAATAATGATAATCTCTTACTGTTTTACTGACGTTTTTAGCTTTGTTTGAGCTTGTGACGAGATTAGGCTGGGGATACAGAGCAGAAAATGTCTTCTCAATGAAATTATCATTTAATATCCTTCCTTACGGAGAGCTACGTATTTACCTCATCGAGTAGAAGAGGTTGACGCCTCTTATCAAGAGGCTATGCTCCACAGGAACATTTTTTATATACACCAGGGATCCTTCGGGGCATATTGATGCATGCATATGGTTAATCATCATGTTTTTGTTTATCTTTCGAAAGGAGTTTGAACAATTGCAAAAACTATGATTTAGAAATGCTGAATTAAAATAACTACATACAACAGAAAGAGGGCGGGCTACCTACAGGGTCTCGGAATAGTTAGTCAAAAGCCTAACATAACTGACGTGAGTTCGCGCCCCGATACCCACATATTAAGACTGATAGCCACGATATAGTTGCTGATAATGACGATACAATGTATACATCTGCACCCCCTCCCCCAAAAAACCCAACAACAAAGCAAAACAACCCCCTCCCCCCAATAAAAAGCAAAAATATTTCAGTCGTCTAATTTGTTGTTGCTTATTGAACGAATGTTAATTATCTATAAAATGCCGTTTTATCAGTTTTATACAAATAACCAAAAATCATGTTGTCCATAATAAATAAATTTAACGTTCCACAACTCAAGGTCATGATGAATAAGTAAATGTACTTTAGCTAATGTCGGTTAAGGATTTACATTTAAAATACCTTTGCCACGTGAAAGAAAAAGGTTGATATCCTCGTAAAGTTAGTATATACCAATATATTTATTATTGGTACGGAAGCACATGTATTTGTTTACGTAGGACACGTGGTGATGTTTACATCAACACGTCGTCGCATACATGTATTAGCATATAGGCTATAGGTAAAGAAGTTTTCATTGGACATTATTATGTCTCAATGCAGAATTCCACTTGCAATGACTAGGAGGTTTTTCATTGGACATCGTTATGTTGCCATGCAGTATTCTACCCGTAATTGTAGGGGTAGACCCCTTTTCTTCGTGCGGTCTACTCTATTAAATAGAAAGTATGTTCTATTGTTCGTCATTCGAAGTTCTGCCTTTAACCGAGTAGCATACGTACTTTGCACCCCCACCCCCCCCCCACCCCCCCTTCCCACCCACCCAATACAGATTACAGTATGATAATCGTTAATAAATGACCGACATTAAATATTCCAAATACTGATATGAATATTTTATTTTGTAGAGTGTTGTATGTATATGTGACAATGGTCTGTGACAATGACTAGTGTGGTGTTATTGTTCTGGTGTAATTGAAGCAGTCCTGTCACTTAGGGAACACCGGGATCTATAATATTTTAAATGATAAACACAAAAATTAAGTAATCCAGCAGGAATCTGATTTTATTTGTTGACTGCCGCACACTGTAATTTTTCCTCTTTTTATACTACTTGAGGGATCATCACACGATCTTTCGACCCTCCCTCATTTTCTTACTTCTAATTTCTTTTTATTTATTTTCTTTCGATATTGAAAGGTTTTCATACATTTTATTTTCAAACTTTCTGTTTAGATTTCATCCTTGCGTATATCTATTTATTTATTTTAATATTTTCCTTTTTTCTCTGGGAACTATTTTTTTTCTTGATTTCTATAGCCAAATTTGTTTGATGACGATTCTGAATATCACGATTTGTAGTGACCCTGACTTCTTCACCCTGTATTTCTTTTGAAACAACATTTTTTTATTGTTATTAGACTGGTTTTCATAACTGGACAGCGGCCAAACGTTATCTTTTTATGTTAGGCAGTCAACATAATTTTTCTTGATTTTTCTATTCTGACATATATATATATGGAGAATTACATTGAGGACTGAGGTTGAGATGTTGTAAATATGGAGAACTTTATTGAGGACGGAGATTGAAATGTATGGACGTTAACGTTTTGGAGAAACAGAGGACTGTGATTGTTTGTTGAAATGTTGAGTCTTTGATAGACTAATTAATAAAGTATGGTACTCTCATAGGAGAGCTCATACCTAATATATGTTTTGAGTTTTAATCAGTAAATAACTAATTTATGTTCGTTTAAGCTTGTCGAAATAGAACATAATTACAATTGTCCAACTATGAATACTTACATCATAGAAAATTGCAAACAATTCTAAATGTCTTTCTCACATGACTTGAGTACAAAGTACAAAGTCCAAATTCCTCATACATTAAAATCCACCTGTGATGTAAATCTATTGTCTAAACTCTCCATTATTTTTAAGGAATGGAGAGTTGTGAACAATATGTACAGGGGTGGAGCTAGAGTTTAAAGGTCAAAAACCTCAACCTGTTTAAAATTGCAAAAGGGAATAACAAACAATTTATTTAAATTTTTTTTGTTACAAGATTAATAATTAATAAAATTATTAAAGTACAATGGGTGGATTTTAAGTTGGAGAATGTCCTCGTATCTCTCTATTCCTTAAAATCAATGGGCCTCGGCCCCTTCGGGTCCTCGGCTCCATTGTTTTTAAGGAATGGAGAGTTACTCGGACATTCTCCTATACAGTAATGTATTGGGGGATATTAATTCATAAATAACACCTATAGTTTCCTGTTGGGATATTATTATTTTTCTCTCTCTCCAATATTTCCTTATACATTGCATCTGTCATGATATGATAATTGTTATTTAACGTCAAGTGAGCATTATTTCAGTTATATTAATGACGAAAGATCAAATTCCGTGTAAAAGCGATGTTCGCTTCGCTGTTACTCCCATTTGATTTGTAGGGCTTCGCGATTTGCTTATGTTATTTGTATTTATTTACGTATCCTTATGTACAACACGATTCCCGTATCAGTTGATGTTCGTGTCGTATAGCAACACGACGGGTTTCACTAGTGGGATAGAATCTGTTAAGTATTCTGGAGCATCCGAGTTCACTTCCGGTTTTTAGTGTCGTTCAATCTTTAGTTTTCTGTGTAGTGTTTTGTAGATCAATGTATATCATGCTGTCCTATTTCCTTTGACCATTGTATTGATTATCGGAATATTCTCGAAATTCTTAACATTGTTAGAATAGTCTACCGAGTCTAGACATTCGCAGTGTTATCTACATAACAACGATAAATTCTCGATATTCTCAACATTGTCTGGATAATTTTACAGAGACTCAACATTCGTAATATTGCCTATATAGTGTGAACAGATTTGCAACCGTCTGAACATTGTCTTAATAAAAACGTAGATATCTAATTTAGTTCGCACGACGGGTTTCTGGAATCAGCCTCATCAGGTATGCTCACAGTACTAAGACCGAAAATCCTAATAATTTAAAAGTATTTGAGAGCCAGTAAACCAAAGGGTCTAAACAGGATAGCCAAAATCGGCTAAGGATATCTATACCTGAGGAACATTAAGCATTAGTTTTAGTGCAGTACATTATTTAGCACCTATGAACTTCGTAGTTCAAGCATAAATATGTCCAGATGTATGGTGCTTTCTCACTCTGATAGTCTACCAGCAGAGGTATGGACTCCATCGTGATAATTCAAACATAGATATTTAATTTAGTACTCACGACGCGTTTCTGGACATGGTCTCCACATTCCTAATGCTGTCTCAATAGTCTTTATATATTCTCTGACTATTTATTAAAACTAAGGTACTCCTCCCTCAGGCATGGGTGAACTTAGACGACTTTGACTATTCTGTTTAGACTTTATGTCCTCCCTCAAGCATGGGTGAACTTAGACGACTTTGGCTATTCTGATTAGACTTTATGTCCTCCCTCAAGCATGGGGGAACTTAGACAATTTTGGCTATTCTGTTTAGACCTTATGTCCTCCCTCAAGCATGGGTGAATTTAAACAACTTTGGCTATTCTGTTTAGACTTTATGTCCTGCCCCAGGCATGGGTGAACTTAGACAACTTTGGCTATTCTGTTTAGACTTTATGTCCTCCCTCAAGCATGGGTGAACTTAGACAACTTTGGCTATTCTGTTTAGACTTTATGTCCTCCCTCAAGCATGGGTGAACTTAGACAACTTTGGCTATTCTGTTTAGACTTTATGTCCTCCCTCAAGCATGGGTGAACTTAGACAACTTTGGCTATTCTGTTTAGACTTTATGTCCTCCCTCAAGCATGGGTGAACTTAGACAACTTTGGGCATTCTGTTTAGACTTTATGTCCTCCCTCAAGCATGGGTGAACTTAGACAACTTTGGCTATTCTGTTTAGACTTTATGTCCTCCCTCAAGCATGGGTGAACTTAGACAACTTTGGCTATTCTGTTTAGACTTTATGTCCTCCCTCAGGCATGGGTGAACTTAAACAACTTTGGCTATTCTGTTTAGACTTTATGTCCTCCCTCAAGCATGGGTGAACTTAGACAACTTTGGCTATTCTGTTTAGACTTTATGTCCTCCCTCAAGCATGGGTGAACTTAGACAACTTTGGCTATTCTGTTTAGACTTTATGTCCTCCCTCAAGCATGGGTGAACTTAGACAACTTTGGCTATTCTGTTTAGACTTTATGTCCTCCCTCAAGCATGGGTGAACTTAGACAACTTTGGCTATTCTGTTTAGACTTTATGTCCTCCCTCAAGCATGGGTGAACTTAGACAACTTTGGCTATTCTGTTTAGACTTTATGTCCTCCCTCAAGCATGGGTGAACTTAGACAACTTTGGCTATTCTGTTTAGACTTTATGTCCTCCCTCAAGCATGGGTGAACTTAGACAACTTTGGCTATTCTGTTTAGACTTTATGTCCTCCCTCAAGCATGGGTGAACTTAGACAACTTTGGCTATTCTGTTTAGACTTTATGTCCTCCCTCAAGCATGGGTGAACTTAGACAACTTTGGCTATTCTGTTTAGACTTTATGTCCTCCCTCAAGCATGGGTGAACTTAGACAACTTTGGCTATTCTGTTTAGACTTTATGTCCTCCCTCAAGCATGGGTGAACTTAGACAACTTTGGCTATTCTGTTTAGACTTTATGTCCTTCCTCAAGCATGGGTGAACTTAGACAACTTTGGCTATTCTGTTTAGACTTTATGTCCTCCCTTAGGCATGGGTGAACTTAGACAACTTTGGCTATTCTGTTTAGACTTTATGTCCTCCCTCAAGCATGGGTGAACTTAGACAACTTTGGCTATTCTGTTTAGACTTTATGTCCTGCCTCAAGCATGGGTGAACTTAGACAACTTTGGCTATTCTGTTTAGACTTTATGTCCTCCCTCAAGCATGGGTGAACTTAGACAACTTTGGCTATTCTGTTTAGACTTTATGTCCTCCCTAAAGCATGGGTGACCTTGGACGACTTTGGCTATTCTGCTTAGACTTTATGTCCTCCCTCAAAGCATGGGTGACCTTGGACGACTTTGCCTATTCTGCTTAGACTTTATGTCCTGCCCCAGGCATGGGTGAACTTAGACAACTTTGGCTATTCTGTTTAGACTTTATGTCCTCCCTCAAGCATGGGTGAACTTAGACAACTTTGGCTATTCTGTTTAGACTTTATGTCCTCCCTCAAGCATGGGTGAACTTAGACAACTTTGGCTATTCTGTTTAGACTTTATGTCCTCCCTCAAGCATGGGTGAACTTAGACAACTTTGGCTATTCTGTTTAGACTTTATGTCCTCCCTCAAGCATGGGTGAACTTAGACAACTTTGGCTATTCTGTTTAGACTTTATGTCCTCCCTCAAGCATGGGTGAACTTAGACAACTTTGGCTATTCTGTTTAGACTTTATGTCCTCCCTCAAGCATGGGTGAACTTAGACAACTTTGGCTATTCTGTTTAGACTTTATGTCCTCCCTCAAGCATGGGTGAACTTAGACAACTTTGGCTATTCTGTTTAGACTTTATGTCCTCCCTCAAGCATGGGTGAACTTAGACAACTTTGGCTATTCTGTTTAGACTTTATGTCCTCCCTCAAGCATGGGTGAACTTAGACAACTTTGGCTATTCTGTTTAGACTTTATGTCCTCCCTCAAGCATGGGTGAACTTAGACAACTTTGGCTATTCTGTTTAGACTTTATGTCCTCCCTCAAGCATGGGTGAACTTAGACAACTTTGGCTATTCTGTTTAGACTTTATGTCCTCCCTCAAGCATGGGTGAACTTAGACAACTTTGGCTATTCTGTTTAGACTTTATGTCCTCCCTCAAGCATGGGTGAACTTAGACAACTTTGGCTATTCTGTTTAGACTTTATGTCCTCCCTTAGGCATGGGTGAACTTAGACAACTTTGGCTATTCTGTTTAGACTTTATGTCCTCCCTCAAGCATGGGTGAACTTAGACAACTTTGGCTATTCTGTTTAGACTTTATGTCCTGCCTCAAGCATGGGTGAACTTAGACAACTTTGGCTATTCTGTTTAGACTTTATGTCCTCCCTCAAGCATGGGTGAACTTAGACAACTTTGGCTATTCTGTTTAGACTTTATGTCCTGCCTCAAGCATGGGTGAACTTAGACAACTTTGGCTATTCTGTTTAGACTTTATGTCCTCCCTCAAGCATGGGTGAACTTAGACAACTTTGGCTATTCTGTTTAGACTTTATGTCCTCCCTAAAGCATGGGTGACCTTGGACGACTTTGGCTATTCTGCTTAGACTTTATGTCCTCCCTCAAAGCATGGGTGACCTTGGACGACTTTGTTCTGTTTAGACTTTATGTCCTCCCTAAAGCATGGGTGACCTTGGACGACTTTGGCTATTCTGCTTAGACTTTATGTCCTCCCTCAAGCATGGGTGACCTTGGACGACTTTGGCTATTCTGTTTAGACTTTATGTCCTCCCTCAAGCATGTGTGACCTTGGACGACTTTGTTCCGTTTAGACTTTATGTCCTCCCTCAGGCATGGGTGACCTTGGACGACTTTGGCTATTCTGTTTAGACTTTATGTCCTCCCTCAAGCATGGGTGACCTTAGACAACTTTGGCTATTCTGTTTAGACTTTATGTCCTCCCTCAGGCATGGGTGAACTTAGACAACTTTGGCTATTCTGTTTAGACTTTATGTCCTCCCTCAAGCATGGGTGAACTTAGACGACTTTGACTATTCTGTTTAGACTTTATGTCCTCCCTCAAGCATGGGTGAACTTAGACAACTTTGGCTATTCTGTTTAGACTTTATGTCCTCCCTCAGGCATGGGTGAACTTAGACAACTTTGGCTATTCTGTTTAGACTTTATGTCCCCCCTCAGGCATGGGTGAACTTAGGCAACTTTGGCTATTCTGTTTAGACTTTATGTCCTCCCTCAGGCATGGGTGACCTTGGACGACTTTGGCTATTCTGTTTAGACTTTATGTCCTCCCTCAGGCATGGGTGACCTTGGACGACCTTGGCTATTCTGTTTAGACTTTATGGTTTTCTTGCTCTAAAGATTTTAAAATGTTTTGGTTTTCAGTCGTACCTGATAAGGGTTATTCCAGAAACGTGTCGTGTGCACTAAATTGAATATCTACTTTTTTATTAATAATGTAATCAATATTGTAAATACTGCCTTAATGTTACTGGAGGAAAATGTCAACGCAGTATATTTGTTTATATTGCTTACATTCAATTTTCAGGCTAGACTAGAATTTTGTTTGTTTCATTCATTCAAAGTGAACAAAGCCTCAATATAACTAAGCGATGAAAAAGACAATTCAAAATAGATTGATCACATATTTAGTATCGGACACAAAAGGTCATATTAGCTAGTTCCATCACTTTGTGTCTGTACATCTGTCCGTCCGGCGTAAATTATTTCATACATGTTCCTTAAATTCTTCTCTGAGAAATGTCAACTAAAGTTCGGCTGAATCATCCTTTCAAAATTGTATCAAATGATCATATCAACATGGCTATTGATACTATAAATATATCATAGATGTAAACACATCTACATACCTAATAAAGCGTCATGTTTCACTATATAAACTTACATTTTAACATGTAGTTGTAATGAGTAATGTAGTGTAAGCAATACTTTATTCAGAACAATGAAAAGAATTTGATCACATGATCAGCCGATTTGTATCCTTTACTATACAAGGAAACAAGAAACAATATGATTTGCTATAATGAATATAAACATACAACTTATTGTACCAAGAGGCTTAGTTGAAGAGGAATAACTCGCGGAGATATACAATTTACTCTTAAATTAGATACATTCACTACATGGAATATATATATATTCATTTTTATAAATATAAAACTATATAACTATGTACTAGTGAAGGTTACCAGGACTCAAATTCACAGAGCTGCTCAATGCGGCACCATGTGGCTGATGGGAATGTCCTGTCGATAGGATGGGGGCGAGGTTTGTCAGGAAAACCCGACCGAGGACTATAATCGTTAACGTGTTAGGGGAGTGCCACGTACACTATGCTTCAAAGACTACTTTTGTAGATTTTGAAAAAAGTAAGCTCGTTGTAGCCATTACACATTACACATTACCCAACTCTCTATATGTTTGTAGTGAAGTCGTTGTAGCCATTACACATTACACATTACCCAACTCTCTATATGTTTGTAGTGAAGTCGTTTTAGTCATTACACATTACACATTACCCAACTCTCTATATGTTTGTAGTGAAGTCGTTGTAGCCGTTACACATTACACATTACCCAACTCTCTATATGTTTGTAGTGAAGTCGTTGTAGTCATTACACATTACACATTACCCAACTCTCTATATGTTTGTAGTGAAGTCGTTGTAGCCATTACACATTACACATTACCCAACTCTCTATATGTTTGTAGTGAAGTCGTTGTAGTCATTACACATTACACATTACACAACTCTCTATATGTTTGTAGTGAAGTCGTTGTAGCCATTACACATTACACATTACCCAACTCTCTATATGTTGGTAGTGAAGTCGTTGTAGTCATTACACATTACACATTACACAACTCTCTATATGTTTGTAGTGAAGTCGTTGTACCAATACCACATTTCTATATATTTTTTTATAAATTGTTGAACTTTTTCTCGTTATAAATATAGCTACAATATAGCTCGCGGGACATGACGCAATAACTAGTAAATAAATACTGTAGAATTTATCATAATTATGAGAATCTGGGATATATAACTAAGTTACTGTTTTGTTGCTGAATTTGTTGCTACCTTTGTATGAATTGTACATGTACATGAATGTTACATACTTGTATCTGACTTGACAATGAGTAACACAGTGAGTGTCTTATAAAAAACTGGAACTTTTTGTCGTTTCGCCAGAAGCTGTGGTCAACCCGGTCTTTTGGTGGGGTCCGTGTTGATTATCTTTTTATTGATCTGTGTCGTGTTTTTTGTTTGTTTTTTGGGGTGGGGGGGGGGGGGGGGGTGCCTTCGTTCTGTGTCTTGTGTCCAATGTTAAATGTGTCCCTGGACTGTCCATTATTGAGTGTCTTTTCGTTCTTCCCTAACGTTCATGCAAACTACATTTTGTAGGCTTTCATATTAGTTTGTGATTAAAACAAATAACATTCACATCTCCATCTCTGAAACCATTTATCTAAATAAAAACAAATTGGATTTTGTTGATCCACTTACCAAACTATTGTCAACACTGACATAGGATACGTGTTATTTATTGATTCGTCCCACACAAATATTTGATGCTTCTCTCGGACGAGCTGTACACCGCAGCCGACAGATTCCTATTCCTATGTCAGGTGTTACATTTACCTTAGTTCGACGAAAGATGTCCTCGTTTACATCCTGTCCTTAATGGGAGGTATGCAATTAGTACCACACAACCAGTGAACTCCCCTTTCCAGTGATAGGACCCCTGCGGCGGATAAAATGCAATACATGTATACATTTACCAGTATTATATTCAACATAGAAATATTTATTTTCTTTATGAAATATGGTAATTATGTTTTTAAGTAACATAACCATTTCGCACCAATTCATGCACTCAGATTATATATTCAAATATTTGATAATGATGAAAACTTATCTATTTTTCAATAGACAAGTACATTCGTTCCCGTAATGTTATCTCGTGATGACGTCGTCGCTGGAGTAATTTGATAATTATAATACTGTATATCTTCGTCAGGTAAATATCTCCCTGCTTAATCGTCATTTTAAGGTCAAACATATACTAATACTAATTTTCCGATAAAAAAAAAATAACTGATATATATTTCAAATATGGATTGAAGAAGCAGATTTGGATTTAAAAATATGTGCAATCAATTAACCCGATATGTATTATAGATAGAAAATAGTAAGAACGTCAATTCATGACACGCATCAGTAAACACGACAGAACATTAAATCTAAATGAATGAAATCAGAAACATATGCGACATGAAAACAAAACGCCTCACATTAACTTACTATTGTATTACAAAACTATCTTGCAGGAGAAAGTAAAGTTGGTACAATTATAACACTCATTTAACTGTTGCAAACGCGGTGCCACATTGTTGGTGTAATGATTACTGTGCTCGCCTCTGAGTGCTGTAGAACGTGTGTCCTAGTCCCTGTAGGGTCAAACTAGAGACAAACAAATTGGCTTGCTTCTATTCTACTAAACATGCATCATGCAGGAGTAAGGAGCAAATACTGGTTTGGTCGAATCACGAAAAAGTTTTCGAGTGGGACCCGCGGACTGTTGTTTCAGTTAGCTAGCACTATTACAATCTAATTAAATGTCTTTGTCTAGTACTAAGCGAACCTCATCATCATCAACATGTAACTTGATCTCACCACGATATAGCTGAACATTTATTTTCTGTTGTGTTAACCTGACAGCTTTTATTCAGTTGTCCAGTGTGGATATTCGTTCATAAAAGCCAGATAGTAAATTATGATATGAAATAATTGAGGAGGTTATGGTGATGGTGTTTAACGCCACTTTCAATAATATTTTAGCTATATCGTGGCGGTCAGTTTTATTGATGGAGGAAACCGGAATACCCGGAGAAAAACACTTACCTGTCGCAAATGACTGACAAACGTTATCACATAATGTTGTATCGAGTACACCTCGCCCTGAGGGGGATTCGAACTCACTACCTTAGTGGTGATAGGCACTGAAATTTATTAAAGATTCACTAAAGGTTGTTTGTTCGCTGTGCGAGTGGATAGAGTTGTCCTCAATACGGACAAATTACATATTAAGGTTTATTAATTATTTGCGGAAGTTTTTTTTTAAATACAATTGCCTCCTTCAATAACAAGATTTATCGTTTCTGAATAACTTAATTTCCCGAAGTGTTGAACACCGCAACATAAAAACTTAACTGGATGGAAATATTGGGATTAGCAGTTTATTTTAATACATACTAGCTATGAATGCGTAGATAAGTCAAATGAAGACATGTTTAAATATTTCCTGTTTAACATTAAGCTGTACTTATATTATGTAGGGGGTCGTTGTGGCCATGGCAGCATGGTAGTTGGATTCATGGTAGTTGGATTTACAACTACCTATGTAATCAGTGCCTATCACCACTGATGTTGTGAGTTCGAATCTCGATCAGGATGCGGTGTACAACATTATGTGATAACGTTTGTCAGTGACTTACGGCAGGTAGGCGGTTTTCTCCACCAGTAAAACTGTCCGCCACGATATAACTGTAATATTGTTGAAAGATGGCGCTAAACACCATCAAACAAACAAATAATATATTATGTATTATTTCACGACATTATTGGCAGTATTGAAGCAATATTGTCGAATCAAGATTTAATTAAATATATTAAAATTACACAAGTAGTTATGAGATAGTAAATTCTGTGTGTAAAACTGCTTTGTCGAAGTCAATGATCTAGCGTTGAAATAGTAGACCATTCGATATTAAATACACGGGAAAATTAGAGGATCAAATTCTTATTTCGTGGTATCTATGGAAACGATCTATCCGGGTTCGAATGGATGGTACCTACATGTGTAAATCATTTGAATTCCAATAAAAGTAGAAACCTACCTTTACAATTAATTAGACATCGGTAAAGTCACACTTGATGAAGATTATGTCATTTTAATGGAAAGGCTAACGGGAGTTTAACTCGGATTTCAACAAAATGTGTGATATGTGATAGAGGTGGGCTTCGTTGCTTATGGATACCAGAGTACGTGGAGAACCCAATTGACATGTCTTAAGTCACTGAAAACTGTTGTCAGATAAAGTTGCCTCGAGTACACCTCGCTTCGACCGGGTTTCTAATCATAATTTGAGTGATGAGAGGCAGTATTTGCATAATGTATAATATAAAAAATCTAACTACCGTACTATTGTGATTACGATGGTCTCCCTTAAATGAAATGAATAAATAAGACAAAAATCCTAATTCATTACCAAAACTGATTAATGTTTCACATGTTTAATTTTGCTGTGTCATATACCAACTTGCATATGGCGATAGCCATGGGTAGAATAGACATAAACTACCATACGACCATGACCACAAAGGCATCCGTTGTATATTACAGAACATATATCATCTCTTATAGTGGCATGACATGTTTTTCAAATTAATGTAATGTATTGCTGAAAGTACATCAGCTTAATGTCATGTTCTGATCGCAAGGCTAATTTCAATAATGTTACGTGGCACGATACTCAGCTCTTGTATTATGGTTTCCAGACACCTATCAATGACCAGGCGTTTCACTGGACAGGTCGTTATAACCCTCATGGCTGTTCTGTCCCATTAAATTTGGCGACTCTCTTGATATAGGTAAAACATTACAGTTACGATCCATGCTAAATACGCAACCCAACTTATATCTGTATGTGATATTATAATTATTTAGGTGAAAAAGGTTGATTGATTGTTCTTTAACGTCAAACGATTTGGGTAATTCAGATTTATTCATTACCTGAACAATATTACAATCAAAATATGAAAGCAAAAAAGTGGCAATGGGGTGGTTCCATGGACGGAAGTCAGAATTGCTACATGGAAAAGAGAATATAGTGAATACATTCGGAAAATTCGCCCTGCAAAATATGCTGCTTTATAAATGTTCGTGCTAAAAACATTGCTAGATATTTATTGTAGGTAATAGGAGCAATACTAACAACTATATTACTTCTCGTATGGGTTCTGGTTCGTCAACCGAATGTAAGTTTTTTAATAACAGTTATAGATTATAAACTTTAGAGAAAACCGAAGGGGCAATCAAGAATGGACAATTCAGCATCAATGGCAACATTGGATACACACGACAAAGCACGAAGACAATAAAGCAAAAACACAAAACAGAAAACTATGAAAATTAGCATCGAGGACCCCACCAAAAACCGGAGGTGAACCCAGGTGCTCGACATGTCTTCCACCAATAAGAGCCCAATTGGTCTCTTTTTTCATTCAAGAAATAAACTGTCATACTCTTCAACTTAAAATAAATCTTATTCCCCATTCTGTACACCATCTTCCCACAAAGAGGGACCCCATTTATTGATTTAACCCCGTCACGTATCTATGCATGTCCCAATTTGTATTTGTTGTTTCTCTGCTGAACACACAGCATTATGGAGTAAGAGCAAATTAAAGGACGATTGACTCAGAATCAGGATGTCAGAGTGAAGTGATATGTATAACCAAGGAATGTTGTTTCAGTGGAATAGCAAAATAAAAATAACAGTAAGCGTGTTATTGTAGTACAAAGTGGACAAGTCCTCGAATGAAACGTGTTTCTACAATGATATAGCTGTAGAACAACTGTTCATATGACGTTAAATAACAACCATCCATAAAGTATAATTATTCGCTGTACTTTTTACGATCATATAGTGACAGCCGGAACCTTTGAGCCGTAATGAAAGCGGGAGGTTTGGCGCTTTAAAATCTGATTCAACCCACCATTTCTTTAGAAATGCCTGTACCAAGTCAGGGTCATTACGGTTTTCACAGTTTTCCGGTTGTTGACTGATTTTGTCTGTTTATATACTTATGAGTTTTGACTTTCCCTTTGTAAGATTGTTCGGAGTTCGGTAATTTTGTTATTACCCTTATTTGTATTTTCAGATATCATTATTGGTGTACTAGGAGGGATCGTACTGACCATACTAGTTATAATAATTACATTATATTCAAGAAGGTAGTGTTCAAATTAGCTGGAATATCCATGTTATTTATTATCATATCATTATCGCCCGTTTTCAATGTTTTTAATTTCTAACGTTTCATACGTTTGTCCAGACAAGAGGAGGACCTAACAATGTTTTATGGAGTAAATTAGCAATCTGTCAAGATGGTTAATTAAGAATGTGGCTATCATTTGAAAACATACTAAATTGAACATTTATTTCAGCTCTACACATGCGACACCCTATTGGCAAGAAAAAACGAGCCTGTTGCATGCAAATGTAAACTGTTTTTTTTATTTGTATTTTATACATATATTTTGAGTGGATGTGGTCGAGTGGTCTAGGGCGCTGGACGTAAGGCTAAGCGAATGGTGCTGCAGTGTATCAATGGTGTGGGTTCAAATCCCGTCGAGGGAAGAACAAACATTTGACAGCTCTAAAATCTAATTCTAACACTGTTTGGTTTAATTTTCAGATATATATATATATATATAGCTTAAACGACAGTGTGGCATGCTAAGAATGTTTAATTACACTACAGGTAGATACAAAAAAGCTACTACCTTGTTTAGACATTCATATTTTGTTATTCCTAAAGACTTATTTGTCTTTCCAATTATATGACGTTGAGCATAGATAGGGAATAAAAATAGTACAGGTGTATGATCTATTTCCTTGAATAATAATGCACGTATCTTCTAATTTGCAGGGTGAAAAATAAACGAAAGAAAACCGCAGTCGAATATGAAAATTTCCCAAGCATTACAGAATATGAACATGTTGAATTGCCTGATGTTTTATATAAGAATGAGGCAGCATTTGAATATGAAGAACTAACTATAGATCGTACTGGTAGTCATGGCTCCCAAAATATGCCAGTTACGTCACACGAACAAGGAAGTAATTTACAAAATGCACTGTCTGAATCAGGTCAAAAAAGAATCAATGTTGAGGATGCAATAATAAATCAAATGAAAGTTACAAAACAGTTTCTACAACATCGTAAATATATGAATGGTACAACTAATATTCAAACACACACAGCGATCCCTTACACGGATGAAATGAGACATGGAGTGTGGAATCGAGATCAGGACAATACTTCTGAAGATAATGCACGCCATTTGAAATATCGACATGACAAAGAAATGTTTGAAAGAAATAATGTACCATTCACGTCAGCTCCAATTATAAATGCAGCAACTGTAGCTTCAACACCAACAAATATGAAATTTGACTTGAATAAAAATAAAACATCTCATTCATACAATATTTTGGACCCAGCAGTAACTGGTTTTAAAAGAAGCCATAATTCCAATGTTGAAATCGAAGCAGCTCATTCGTATAACACTCAGAACCCAAGAGTAGGCGGCCCTGACAGAAACCATAAACGGAACATATTTTCAAATACGTCACATCTAAAATATAATGATTATGAATCAGAAGGTAACAAAGACGCAGATTACATCATTAATAATTATTCAAAAATAGAGGAAACCAACGCCTCAGATTTGACGATTATAGGACAACCGGAAGACGAATACGACTGCACTAAAAGAAGACTTGGATCAGAAAATGATGGACAATTATACAATGAAACAGTAGATAACGTGTATAATACGTCTGAATACCACAAAGATGTTGATCGTAATGAAGATGAATATGACCACGTCTTTCTGAAATAATAATATTTTTTGCACATTTCCGATTTGATTCTGAAATTATGCGTTTTTTAATAGGAGTTACTTCCCCTACGACGGGCAAAATTGTTTCTCGTTCTACCAAGAGGAACGGAACGGACGTAGAATTTGAGTTCAATTTTCTTACAATTTGTAGATATTTGAACCTTGTAAATAACCAGAGGATAATTGTATAGCAACTAGATAATTCCCATGTTGTATAAATATTACAATTAAATTGCGCTGATTATGTGAAAATATGTTCATTGAACTTTGCCTGAAATGTGGCATCTTGTCCTCCTTAAAAGAAAAAAAAAAACATAATTTCAGAAGCAAGTCAGAAACGTGCAAATGGTCTATTACTAGTACTTTTGTACCAAAATAAATAATTCATAAATTTCAATATGTTATATAGTTACATTATATACGATTCTTGATAATAAAAACCTTCATCCAAATTAATGTGTGCATTGATGATAAACCTCTATATACATCAAAACCTTTCTTATAGATGATTAAACAATGTAGACGCCTGTTGGTGTGTTACAATCCGAACGTCGTGTATGCCTGTTGGTGTGATACAACCCGAACGTCGTGTATGCCTGTTAGTGTGTTACAACCCGAACGTCGTGGATGCCTGTTGGTGTGTTACAACCCGAACGTCGTGGATGCCTGTTGGTGTGTTACAACCCGAACGTCGTGTATGCCTTTTGGTGTGTTACAACCCGAACGTCGTGTATGCCTGTTGGTGTGTTTCAACCCGAACGTCGTGGATGCCTGTTGGTGTGTTACAACCCGAACGTCGTGGATGCCTGTTAATGTATTACAATCCGATCGTAGTGAATGCTTGTTCGTGGACGAATATTGGTATGCTGCACTTCACATACATTGTACAAACAAAGCAACGTAAGAAGAGTTTAAAGATACCAAAGGGGTAATCATAATCCGTATATCGAACAGAAAACACAATGGTCAAACGAAAAAGTACAAAAGGACAAGCAACGATCTACAAACCCGGTTATATGTCATGAATGAGGAGAGAACCGGGAAGTGTTTGCAAGTGGAACATATCATTGGTCATTTGTGTTAGACAGATGTTCCATAGCGGTCAACCACGTCATGGTGGCCACCGTAAAACTTTCGAAGTGATGACTTCAACTTAACCAAGAGGAACGCTTGGTTCAGTAGCTTCCTTGTTAACAGCAACCCTTTATCAAGAACATGCTGATAGGAACCACAAGCTCTGGAATATGTATCAACTGAGAGATATATACTCCATATGCAGATGCTGCTGGAATGTTGCTACATATAAATGGAAAGTTCACAAAGAGAAAATTGAAATCATCTCTTTTGTCGTAATGTTTCCTTCTTAACTGCCCCTCACTGTCATTTCCGAGATGTAGGTCCAGCTATGTATCCGTGGTATCCTTTGTTTCAATCTCAATGGGATCGATGCGATCAACGAAATCACCAAAGCTAGAATTATTTAGTGAAAGTACATCATCTATATAGCGGAACGTGAAATTAAAAATATCGCTGATTATTTATAACCACCTATGAGAAATGAATGCATCACAATTAACATCAATTTATGATTTACATTTTACTTGGTGCTTTTTGTTGAATTGAATTCGTCGTTTCATTGTTATATTTTCTTTGTAAATTTTGTCTAGTGGATTTAGTTCTGTATTCCATCTTTATGTCGTAATTGTACTTATTTGTAATGACCGCGATTGTTAATGTCGTTAATTTAGATTTTTTGCGACCGTCGAGTATGGTGAGACGAGAAATAGCTACCACACAATAATCAGCACCTTGGTAAAAATGTCGTATTGGTCGGTTCTATAGACAAAAGTGTGTAATAAACAACAGGTCTTTATAATTCCCTAATGTGGTAGAAGATTGACAAATTCCTGATAAGGACACAACCTTTTGCGTCCCAACAGAGGAACAAATAATGTATATTATAATTAAGCATGAACCACCAAGAACAACACAATAATCGTTCCTTAATTATCAGAACATAAAGATGACAAGGAAAAATTAAAATATTTGAAATATTGATCCTCGGATGCAACAGACATTCACATACCAGTCGAACAAACCGTTAACGTTATTCCTACCCTACACTCTTGAACACGAGAAAAGTTAAATATACCAAAGGGGTAATCAGAAGCCGTAAATTGAAGGACTGAAAATATATTGGCCAAAAGAAAATGGATAAACAATGCTCTACAAAACATTATACAGAAAACTATAGATAGACCAACACGAACCCCACTAAAAACGTGACGTAGGACACACTGTTCCTGCTCCACATGTTGTAGCATAGACCAACACAAACCCCACTAAAAACCTGACGTGGGACACACAGTTCCTGCTCCACATGTTGTAACATAGACCAACACAAACCCCACTAAAAACCTGACGTGGGACACACAGTTCCTGCTCCACATGTTGTAACATAGACCAACAAACCCCACTAAAAACCTGACGTGGGACACACAGTTCCTGCTCCACATGTTGTAACATAGACAAACAAACCCCACTAAAACCTGACGTGGGACACACAGTTCCTGCTCCACATGTTGTAACATAGACCAACAAACCCCACTAAAACCCTGACGTGGGACACACAGTTCCTGCTCCACATGTTGTAACATAGACCAACAAACCCCACTAAAACCCTGACGTGGGACACACAGTTCCTGCTCCACATGTTGTAACATAGACCAACAAACCCCACTAAAAACCTGACGTGGGACACACAGTTCCTGCTCCACATGTTGTAACATAGACCAACACAAACCCCACTAAAGACCTGACGTGGGACACACAGTTCCCGCTCCACATGTTGTAACATAGACCAACAAACCCCACTAAAGACCTGACGTGGGACACACAGTTCCTGCTCCACATGTTGTAACATAGACCAACACAAACCCCACTAAAGACCTGACGTGGGACACACAGTTCCTGCTCCACATGTTGTAACATAGACCAACACAAACCCCACTAAAGAACTGACGTGGGACACACAGTTCCTGCTCCACATGTTGTAACATAGACCAACACAAACCCCACAAAAAACCTGACGTGGGACACACAGTTCCTGCTCCACATGTTGTAACATAGACCAACACAAACCCCACTAAAGAACTGACGTGGGACACACAGTTCCTGCTCCACATGTTGTAACATAGACCAACACAAACCCCACTAAAAACCTGACGTGGGACACACAGTTCCTGCTCCACATGTTGTAACATAGACCAACACAAACCCCACTAAAGACCTGACGTGGGGCACACAGTTCCTGCTCCACATGTTGTAACATAGACCAACACAAATCCCACTAAAGACCTGACGTGGGACACACAGTTGCTGCTCCACATGTTGTAACATAGACCAACACAAACCCCACTAAAGACCTGACGTGGGACACACAGTTCCTGCTCCACATGTTGTAACATAGACCAACACAAACCCCACTAAAGACCTGACGTGGGACACACAGTTCCTGCTCCACATGTTGTAGCATAGACCAACACAAACCCCACTAAAGACCTGACGTGGGACACACAGTTCCTGCTCCACATGTTGTAACATAGACCAACACAAACCCCACTAAAAACCTGACGTGGGACACACAGTTCCTGCTCCACATGTTGTAACATAGACCAACACAAACCCCACTAAAGACCTGACGTGGGACACACAGTTCCTGCTCCACATGTTGTAGCATAGACCAACACAAACCCCATTAAAGACCTGACGTGGGACACACAGTTCCTGCTCCACATGTTGTAACATAGACCAACACAAACCCCACTAAAGACCTGACGTGGGACACACAGTTGCTGCTCCACATGTTGTAACATAGACCAACACAAACCCCACTAAAAACCTGACGTGGGACACACAGTTCCTGCTCCACATGTTGTAACATAGACCAACACAAATCCCACTAAAAACCTGACGTGGGACACACAGTTCCTGCTCCACATGTTGTAACATAGACCAACACAAACCCCACTAAAGACCTGACGTGGGACACACAGTTCCTGCTCCACATGTTGTAACATAGACCAACACAAACCCCACCAAATGACCTGACGTGGGACACACAGTTCCTGCTCCACATGTTGTAACATAGACCAACACAAGCCTCACTAAAGACCTGACGTGGGACACACAGTTCCTGCTCCACATGTTGTAACATAGACCAACACAAACCCCACTAAAGACCTGACGCGGGACACACAGTTCCTGCTCCACATGTTGTAACATAGACCAAAACAAACCCCACTAAAAACATGACGTGGGACACACAGTTCCTGCTCCACATGTTGTAACATAGACCAACACAAACCCCACTAAAAACCTGACGTGGGACACACAGTTCCTGCTCCACATGTTGTAACATAGACCAACACAAACCCCACTAAAGACCTGACGTGGGACACACAGTTCCTGCTCCACATGTTGTAACATAGACCAACACAAACCCCACTAAAAACCTGACGTGGGACACACAGTTCCTGCTCCACATGTTGTAACATAGACCAACACAAACCCCACTAAAGACCTGACGTGGGACACACAGTTCCTGCTCCACATGTTGTAACATAGACCAACAATCCCCACTAAAGACCTGACGTGGGACACACAGTTCCTGCTCCACATGTTGTAACATAGACCAACACAAACCCCACTAAAAACCTGACGTGGGACACACAGTTCCTGCTCCACATGTTGTAACATAGACCAACACAAACCCCACTAAAACCTGACGTGGGACACACAGTTCCTGCTCCACATGTTGTAACATAGACCAACACAAACCCCACTAAAGACCTGACGTGGGACACACAGTTCCTGCTCCACATGTTGTAACATAGACCAACACAAACCCCACTAAAGAACTGACGTGGGACACACAGTTCCTGCTCCACATGTTGTAACATAGACCAACACAAACCCCACTAAAGACCTGACGTGGGACACACAGTTCCTGATCCACATGTTGTAACATAGACCAACACAAACCCCACTAAAAACATGACGTGGGACACACAGTTCCTGCTCCACATGTTGTAACATAGACCAACATAAACCCCACTAAAAACCTGACGTGGGACACACAGTTCCTGCTCCACATGTTGTAACATAGACCAACACAAACCCCACTAAAGACCTGACGTGGGACACACAGTTCCTGCTCCACATGTTGTAACATAGACCAACACAAACCCCACTAAAGACCTGACGTGGGACACACAGTTCCTGCTCCACATGCTGTAACATAGACCAACACAAACCCCACTAAAAACATGACGTGGGACACACAGTTCCTGCTCCACATGTTGTAACATAGACCAACACAAACCCCACTAAAGACCTGACGTGGAACACACAGTTCCTGCTCCACATGTTGTAACATAGACCAACACAAACCCCACTAAAGACCTGACGTGGGACACACAGTTCCTGCTCCACATGTTGTAACATAGACCAACACAAACCCCACTAAAAACCTGACGTGGGACATACAGTTCCTGCTCCACATGTTGTAACATAGACCAACACAAACCCCACTAAAGACCTGACGTGGGACACACAGTTCCTGCTCCACATGTTGTAACATAGAACAACACAAACCCCACTAAAGACCTGACGTGGGACACACAGTTCCTGCTCCACATGTTGTAACATAGACCAACACAAACCCCACTAAAGACCTGACGTGGGACACACAGTTCCTGCTCCACATGTTGTAACATAGACCAACACAAACCCCACTAAAAACCTGACGTGGGACACACAGTTCCTGCTCCACATGTTGTAACATAGACCAACACAAACCCCACTAAAAACCTGACGTGGGACACACAGTTCCTGCTCCACATGTTGTAACATAGACCAACACAAACCCCACTAAAGAACTGACGTGGGACACACAGTTCCTGCTCCACATGTTGTAACATAGACCAACAAACCCCACTAAAAACCTGACGTGGGACACACAGTTCCTGCTCCACATGTTGTAACATAGACCAACACAAACCCCACTAAAAACCTGACGTGGGACACACAGTTCCTGCTCCACATGTTGTAACATAGACCAACACAAACCCCACTAAAAACCTGACGTGGGACACACAGTTCCTGCTCCACATGTTGTAATATAGACCAACACAAACCCCACTAAAGACCTGACGTGGGACACACAGTTCCTGCTCCACATGTTGTAACATAGACCAACACAAACCCCACTAAAGACCTGACGTGGGACACACAGTTCCTGCTCCACATGTTGTAACATAGACCAACACAAACCCCACTAAAGACCTGACGTGGGACACACAGTTCCTGCTCCACATGTTGTAACATAGACCAACACAAACCCCACTAAAGACCTGACGTGGGACACACAGTTCCTGCTCCACATGTTGTAACATAGACCAACACAAACCCCACTAAAGACCTGACGTGGGACACACAGTTCCTGCTCCACATGTTGTAACATAGACCAACACAAACCCCACTAAAAACCTGACGTAGGACACACAGTTCCTGCTCCACATGTTGTAACATAGACCAACACAAACCCCACTAAAAACCTGACGTGGGACACACAGTTCCTGCTCCACATGTTGTAACATAGACCAACACAAACCCCACTAAAGACCTGACGTGGGACACACAGTTCCTGCTCCACATGTTGTAACATAGACCAACACAAACCCCACTAAAGACCTGACGTGGGACACACAGTTCCTGCTCCACATGTTGTAGCATAGACCAACACAAACCCCACTAAAGACCTGACGTGGGACACACAGTTCCTGCTCCACATGTTGTAACATAGACCAACACAAACCCCACTAAAGACCTGACGTGGGACACACAGTTGCTGCTCCACATGTTGTAACATAGACCAACACAAACCCCACTAAAAACCTGACGTGGGACACACAGTTCCTGCTCCACATGTTGTAACATAGACCAACACAAATCCCACTAAAAACCTGACGTGGGACACACAGTTCCTGCTCCACATGTTGTAACATAGACCAACACAAACCCCACTAAAGACCTGACGTGGGACACACAGTTCCTGCTCCACATGTTGTAACATAGACCAACACAAGCCTCACTAAAGACCTGACGTGGGACACACAGTTCCTGCTCCACATGTTGTAACATAGACCAACACAAACCCCACTAAAGAACTGACGTGGGACACACAGTTCCTGCTCCACATGTTGTAACATAGACCAACAAACCCCACTAAAAACATGACGTGGCACACACAGTTCCTGCTCCACATGTTGTAACATAGACCAACACAAACCCCACTAAAAACCTGACGTGGGACACACAGTTCCTGCTCCACATGTTGTAACATAGACCAACACAAACCCCACTAAAAACCTGACGTGGGACACACAGTTCCTGCTCCACATGTTGTAACATAGACCAACACAAACCCCACTAAAGACCTGACGTGGGACACACAGTTCCTGCTCCACATGTTGTAACATAGACCAACACAAACCCCACTAAAGACCTGACGTGGGACACACAGTTCCTGCTCCACATGTTGTAACATAGACCAACACAAACCCCACTAAAGACCTGACGTGGGACACACAGTTCCTGCTCCACATGTTGTAACATAGACCAACACAAAGCCCACTAAAAACCTGACGTGGGACACACAGTTCCTGCTCCACATGTTATAACATAGACCAACACAAACCCCACTAAAAACCTGACGTGGGACACACAGTTCCTGCTCCACATGTTGTAACATAGACCAACACAAACCCCACTAAAGACCTGACGTGGGACACACAGTTCCTGCTCCACATGTTGTAACATAGACCAACACAAACCCCACTAAAGACCTGACGTGGGACACACAGTTCCTGCTCCACATGTTGTAGCATAGACCAACACAAACCCCACTAAAGACCTGACGTGGGACACACAGTTGCTGCTCCACATGTTGTAACATAGACCAACACAAACCCCACTAAAAACCTGACGTGGGACACACAGTTCCTGCTCCACATGTTGTAACATAGACCAACACAAATCCCACTAAAAACCTGACGTGGGACACACAGTTCCTGCTCCACATGTTGTAACATAGACCAACACAAACCCCACTAAAGACCTGACGTGGGACACACAGTTCCTGCTCCACATGTTGTAACATAGACCAACACAAACCCCACTAAAAACCTGACGTGGGACACACAGTTCCTGCTCCACATGTTGTAACATAGACCAACACAAACCCCACTAAAGACCTGACGTGGGACACACAGTTCCTGCTCCACATGTTGTAACATAGACCAACACAAACCCCACTAAAAATCTGACGTGGGACACACAGTTCCTGCTCCACATGTTGTAACATAGACCAACACAAACCCCACTAAAAACCTGACGTGGGACACACAGTTCCTGCTCCACATGTTGTAACATAGACCAATACAAACCCCACTAAAAACCTGACGTGGGACACACAGTTCCTGCTCCACATGTTGTAACATAGACCAACACAAACCCCACTAAAGAACTGACGTGGGACACACAGTTCCTGCTCCACATGTTGTAACATAGACCAACAAACCCCACTAAAAACCTGACGTGGGACACACAGTTCCTGCTCCACATGTTGTAACATAGACCAACACAAACCCCACTAAAAACCTGACGTGGGACACACAGTTCCTGCTCCACATGTTGTAACATAGACCAACACAAACCCCACTAAAAACCTGACGTGGGACACACAGTTCCTGCTCCACATGTTGTAACATAGACCAACACAAACCCCACTAAAGACCTGACGTGGGACACACAGTTTCTGCTCCATATGTTGTAACATAGACCAACACAAACCCCACTAAAGACCTGACGTGGGACACACAGTTCCTGCTCCACATGTTGTAACATAGACCAACACAAACCCCACTAAAAACCTGACGTGGGACAGACAGTTCCTGCTCCACATGTTGTAACATAGACCAACACAAACCCCACTAAAAACCTGACGCGGGACACACAGTTCCTGCTCCACATGTTGTAACATAGACCAACACAAACCCCACTAAAGACCTGACGTGGGACACACAGTTCCTGCTCCACATGTTGTAACATAGACCAACACAAACCCCACTAAAGACCTGACGTGGGACACACAGTTCCTGCTCCACATGTTGTAACATAGACCAACACAAACCCCACTAAAAACCTGACGTGGGACACACAGTTCCTGCTCCACATGTTGTAACATAGACAACACAAACCCCACTAAAGACCTGACGTGGGACACACAGTTCCTGCTCCACATTTTGTAACATAGACCAACACAAACCCCACTAAAGACCTGACGTGGGACACACAGTGCCTGCTCCACATGTTGTAGCATAGACCAACACAAACCCCACTAAAGACCTGACGTGGGACACACAGTTCCTGCTCCACATGTTGTAACATAGACCAACACAAACTCCACTAAAGACCTGACGTGGGACACACAGTTCCTGCTCCACATGTTGTAACATAGACCAACACAAACCCCACTAAAGACCTGACGTGGGACACACAGTTCCTGCTCCAAATGTTGTAACATAGACCAACACAAACCCCACCAAAAGACCTGACGTGGGACACACAGTTCCTGCTCCACATGTTGTAACATAGACCAACACAAGCCTCACTAAAGACTTGACGTGGGACACACAGTTCCTGCTCCACATGTTGTAACATAGACCAACACAAACCCCACTAAAGACCTGACTTGGGACACACAGTTCCTGCTCCACATGTTGTAACATAGACCAACACAAACCCCACTAAAAACATGACGTGGGACACACAGTTCCTGCTCCACATGTTGTAACATAGACCAACACAAACCCCACTAAAAACCTGACGTGGGACACACAGTTCCTGCTCCACATGTTGTAGCATAGACCAACACAAACCCCACTAAAGAACTGACGTGGGACACACAGTTCCTGCTCCACATGTTGTAACATAGACCAACAAACCCCACTAAAAACCTGACGTGGGACACACAGTTCCTGCTCCACATGTTGTAACATAGACCAACACAAACCCCACTAAAAACCTGACGTGGGACACACAGTTCCTGCTCCACATGTTGTAACATAGACCAACACAAACCCCACTAAAAACCTGACGTGGGACACACAGTTCCTGCTCCACATGTTGTAACATAGACCAACACAAACCCCACTAAAGACCTGACGTGGGACACACAGTTCCTGCTCCACATGTTGTAACATAGACCAACACAAACCCCACTAAAAACCTGACGTGGGACACACAGTTCCTGCTCCACATGTTGTAACATAGACCAACACAAACCCCACTAAAAACCTGACGTGGGACACACAGTTCCTGCTCCACATGTTGTAACATAGACCAACACAAACCCCACTAAAGACCTGACGTGGGACACACAGTTCCTGCTCCACATGTTGTAACATAGACCAACACAAACCCCACTAAAGACCTGACGTGTGACACACAGTTCCTGCTCCACATGTTGTAGCATAGACCAACACAAACCCCACTAAAGACCTGACGTGGGACACACAGTTGCTGCTCCACATGTTGTAACATAGACCAACACAAACCCCACTAAAAACCTGACGTAGGACACACAGTTCCTGCTCCACATGTTGTAACATAGACCAACACAAATCCCACTAAAAACCTGACGTGGGACACACAGTTCCTGCTCCACATGTTGTAACATAGACCAACACAAACCCCACTAAAGACCTGACGTGGGACACACAGTTCCTGCTCCACATGTTGTAACATAGACCAACACAAACCCCACTAAAAACCTGACGTGGGACACACAGTTCCTGCTCCACATGTTGTAACATAGACCAACACAAACCCCACTAAAGACCTGACGTGGGACACACAGTTCCTGCTCCACATGTTGTAACATAGAACAACACAAACCCCACTAAAGACCTGACGTGGGACACACAGTTCCTGCTCCACATGTTGTAACATAGACCAACACAAACCCCACTAAAGACCTGACGTGGGACACACAGTTCCTGCTCCACATGTTGTAACATAGACCAACACAAACCCCACTAAAAACCTGACGTGGGACACACAGTTCCTGCTCCACATGTTGTAACATAGACCAACACAAACCCCACTAAAAACCTGACGTGGGACACACAGTTCCTGCTCCACATGTTGTAACATAGACCAACACAAACCCCACTAAAAACCTGACGTGGGACACACAGTTCCTGCTCCACATGTTGTAACATAGACCAACACAAACCCCACTAAAGACCTGACGTGGGACACACAGTTCCTGCTCCACATGTTGTAACATAGACCAACACAAACCCCACTAAAGACCTGACGTGGGACACACAGTTCCTGCTCCACATGTTGTAGCATAGACCAACACAAACCCCACTAAAGACCTGACGTGGGACACACAGTTCCTGCTCCACATGTTGTAACATAGACCAACACAAACCCCACTAAAGACCTGACGTGGGACACACAGTTCCTGCTCCACATGTTGTAACACAGACCAAACAAACCCCACTAAAAACCTGACGTGGGACACACAGTTCCTGCTCCACATGTTGTAACATAGACCAACACAAATCCCACTAAAAACCTGACGTGGGACACACAGTTCCTGCTCCACATGTTGTAACATAGACCAACACTAACCCCACTAAAGACCTGACGTGGGACACACAGTTCCTGCTCCACATGTTGTAACATAGACCAACACAAACCCCACTAAAGACCTGACGTGGGACACACAGTTCCTGCTCCACATGTTGTAACATAGACCAACACAAACCCCACTAAAGACCTGACGTGGGACACACAGTTCCTGCTCCACATGTTGTAACATAGACCAACACAAACCCCACTAAAGACCTGACGTGGGACACACAGTTCCTGCTCCACATGTTGTAACATAGACCAACACAAACCCCACTAAAGACCTGACGTGGGACACACAGTTCCTGCTCCACATGTTGTAACACAGACCAAACAAACCCCACTAAAAACCTGACGTGGGACACACAGTTCCTGCTCCACATGTTGTAACATAGACCAACACAAATCCCACTAAAAACCTGACGTGGGACACACAGTTCCTGCTCCACATGTTGTAACATAGACCAACACTAACCCCACTAAAGACCTGACGTGGGACACACAGTTCCTGCTCCACATGTTGTAACATAGACCAACACAAACCCCACTAAAGACCTGACGTGGGACACACAGTTCCTGCTCCACATGTTGTAACATAGACCAACACAAACCCCACTAAAGACCTGACGTGGGACACACAGTTCCTGCTCCACATGTTGTAGCATAGACCAACACAAACCCCACTAAAGACCTGACGTGGGACACACAGTTCCTGCTCCACATGTTGTAACATAGACCAACACAAACCCCACTAAAGACCTGACGTGGGACACACAGTTCCTGCTCCACATGTTGTAACACAGACCAAACAAACCCCACTAAAAACCTGACGTGGGACACACAGTTCCTGCTCCACATGTTGTAACATAGACCAACACAAATCCCACTAAAAACCTGACGTGGGACACACAGTTCCTGCTCCACATGTTGTAACATAGACCAACACTAACCCCACTAAAGACCTGACGTGGGACACACAGTTCCTGCTCCACATGTTGTAACATAGACCAACACAAACCCCACTAAAGACCTGACGTGGGACACACAGTTCCTGCTCCACATGTTGTAACATAGACCAACACAAACCCCACTAAAGACCTGACGTGGGACACACAGTTCCTGCTCCACATGTTGTAACATAGACCAACACAAACCCCACTAAAAACCTGACGTGGGACACACAGTTCCTGCTCCACATGTTGTAACATAGACCAACACAAACCCCACTAAAGACCTGACGTGGGACACACAGTTCCTGCTCCACATGTTGTAACATAGACCAACACAAACCCCACTAAAGACCTGACGTGGGACACACAGTTGCTGCTCCACATGTTGTAACATAGACCAACACAAACCCCACTAAAAACCTGACGTGGGACACACAGTTCCTGCTCCACATGTTGTAACATAGACCAACACAAACCCCACTAAAGACCTGACGTGGGACACACAGTTCCTGCTCCACATGTTGTAACATTGACCAACACAAACCCCACTAAAAACCTGACGCGGGACACACAGTTCCTGCTCCACATGTTGTAACATAGACCAACACAAACCCCACTAAAAACCTGACGTGGGACACACAGTTCCTGCTCCACATGTTGTAACATAGACCAACACAAACCCCACTAAAGACCTGACGCGGGACACACAGTTCCTGCTCCACATGTTGTAACATAGACCAACACAAACCCCACCAAAGACCTGACGTGGGACACACAGTTCCTGCTCCACATGTTGTAACATAGACCAACACAAACCCTACTAAAGACCTGACGTGGGACACACAGTTTCTGCTCCACATGTTGTAACATAGACCAACACAAACCCCACTAAAAACCTGACGCGGGACACACAGTTCCTGCTCCACATGTTGTAACATAGACCAACACAAACCCCACTAAAGACCTGACGTGGGACACACAGTTCCTGCTCCACATGTTGTAACATAGACCAACACAAACCCCACTAAAGACCTGACGTGGGACACACAGTTCCTGCTCCACATGTTGTAACATAGACCACACAAACCCCACTAAAGACCTGACGTGGGGCACACAGTACCTGCTCCACATGTTGTAACATAGACCAACACAAACCCCACTAAAAACCTGACGTGGGACACACAGTTCCTGCTCCACATGTTGTAGCATAGACCAACACAAACCCCACTAAAAACCTGACGTGGGACACACAGTTGCTGCTCCACATGTTGTAACATAGACCAACACAAACCCCACTAAAGACCTGACGTGGGACACACAGTTCCTGCTCCACATGTTGTAACATAGACCAACACAAACCCCACTAAAAACCTGACGTGGGACACACAGTTCCTGCTCCACATGTTGTAGCATAGACCAACACAAACCCCACTAAAGACCTGACGTGGGACACACAGTTCCTGCTCCACATGTTGTAACATAGACCAACACAAACCCCACTAAAAACCTGACGTGGGACACACAGTTCCTGCTCCACATGTTGTAACATAGACCAACACAAACCCCACCAAAGACCTGACGCGGGACACACAGTTCCTGCTCCACATGTTGTAACATAGACCAACACAAATCCCACTAAAAACCTGACGTGGGGCACACAGTTCCTGCTCCACATGTTGTAACATAGACCAACACAAACCCCACTAAAAACCTGACGTGGGACACACAGTTCCTGCTCCACATGTTGTAACATAGACCAACACAAACCCCACTAAAAACCTGACGTGGGACACACAGTTCCTGCTCCACATGTTGTAACATAGACCAACACAAACCCCACTAAAGACCTGACGTGGGACACACAGTTCCTGCTCCACATGTTGTAACATAGACCAACACAAACCCCACTAAAAACCTGACGTGGGACACACAGTTCCTGCTCCACATGTTGTAACATAGACCAACACAAACCCCACTAAAAACCTGACGTGGGACACACAGTTCCTGCTCCACATGTTGTAACATAGACCAACACAAACCCCACTAAAGACCTGACGTGGGACACACAGTTCCTGCTCCACATGTTGTAACATAGACCAACACAAACCCCACTAAAGACCTGACGTGTGACACACAGTTCCTGCTCCACATGTTGTAGCATAGACCAACACAAACCCCACTAAAGACCTGACGTGGGACACACAGTTGCTGCTCCACATGTTGTAACATAGACCAACACAAACCCCACTAAAAACCTGACGTAGGACACACAGTTCCTGCTCCACATGTTGTAACATAGACCAACACAAATCCCACTAAAAACCTGACGTGGGACACACAGTTCCTGCTCCACATGTTGTAGCATAGACCAACACAAACCCCACTAAAGACCTGACGTGGGACACACAGTTCCTGCTCCACATGTTGTAACATAGACCAACACAAACCCCACTAAAAACCTGACGTGGGACACACAGTTCCTGCTCCACATGTTGTAACATAGACCAACACAAACCCCACTAAAGACCTGACGTGGGACACACAGTTCCTGCTCCACATGTTGTAACATAGACCAACACAAACCCCACTAAAGACCTGACGTGGGACACACAGTTCCTGCTCCACATGTTGTAACACAGACCAAACAAACCCCACTAAAAACCTGACGTGGGACACACAGTTCCTGCTCCACATGTTGTAACATAGACCAACACAAATCCCACTAAAAACCTGACGTGGGACACACAGTTCCTGCTCCACATGTTGTAACATAGACCAACACTAACCCCACTAAAGACCTGACGTGGGACACACAGTTCCTGCTCCACATGTTGTAACATAGACCAACACAAACCCCACTAAAGACCTGACGTGGGACACACAGTTCCTGCTCCACATGTTGTAACATAGACCAACACAAACCCCACTAAAGACCTGACGTGGGACACACAGTTCCTGCTCCACATGTTGTAACATAGACCAACACAAACCCCACTAAAAACCTGACGTGGGACACACAGTTCCTGCTCCACATGTTGTAACATAGACCAACACAAGCCCCACTAAAGACCTGACGTGGGACACACAGTTCCTGCTCCACATGTTGTAACATAGACCAACACAAACCCCACTAAAGACCTGACGTGGGACACACAGTTGCTGCTCCACATGTTGTAACATAGACCAACACAAACCCCACTAAAAACCTGACGTGGGACACACAGTTCCTGCTCCACATGTTGTAACATAGACCAACACAAACCCCACTAAAGACCTGACGTGGGACACACAGTTCCTGCTCCACATGTTGTAACATTGACCAACACAAACCCCACTAAAAACCTGACGCGGGACACACAGTTCCTGCTCCACATGTTGTAACATAGACCAACACAAACCCCACTAAAAACCTGACGTGGGACACACAGTTCCTGCTCCACATGTTGTAACATAGACCAACACAAACCCCACTAAAGACCTGACGCGGGACACACAGTTCCTGCTCCACATGTTGTAACATAGACCAACACAAACCCCACCAAAGACCTGACGTGGGACACACAGTTCCTGCTCCACATGTTGTAACATAGACCAACACAAACCCTACTAAAGACCTGACGTGGGACACACAGTTTCTGCTCCACATGTTGTAACATAGACCAACACAAACCCCACTAAAAACCTGACGCGGGACACACAGTTCCTGCTCCACATGTTGTAACATAGACCAACACAAACCCCACTAAAGACCTGACGTGGGACACACAGTTCCTGCTCCACATGTTGTAACATAGACCAACACAAACCCCACTAAAGACCTGACGTGGGACACACAGTTCCTGCTCCACATGTTGTAACATAGACCACACAAACCCCACTAAAGACCTGACGTGGGGCACACAGTACCTGCTCCACATGTTGTAACATAGACCAACACAAACCCCACTAAAAACCTGACGTGGGACACACAGTTCCTGCTCCACATGTTGTAGCATAGACCAACACAAACCCCACTAAAAACCTGACGTGGGACACACAGTTGCTGCTCCACATGTTGTAACATAGACCAACACAAACCCCACTAAAGACCTGACGTGGGACACACAGTTCCTGCTCCACATGTTGTAACATAGACCAACACAAACCCCACTAAAAACCTGACGTGGGACACACAGTTCCTGCTCCACATGTTGTAGCATAGACCAACACAAACCCCACTAAAGACCTGACGTGGGACACACAGTTCCTGCTCCACATGTTGTAACATAGACCAACACAAACCCCACTAAAAACCTGACGTGGGACACACAGTTCCTGCTCCACATGTTGTAACATAGACCAACACAAACCCCACCAAAGACCTGACGCGGGACACACAGTTCCTGCTCCACATGTTGTAACATAGACCAACACAAACCCCACTAAAAACCTGACGTGGGGCACACAGTTCCTGCTCCACATGTTGTAACATAGACCAACACAAACCCCACTAAAAACCTGACGTGGGACACACAGTTCCTGCTCCACATGTTGTAACATAGACCAACACAAACCCCACTAAAAACCTGACGTGGGACACACAGTTCCTGCTCCACATGTTGTAACATAGACCAACACAAACCCCACTAAAGACCTGACGTGGGACACACAGTTCCTGCTCCACATGTTGTAACATAGACCAACACAAACCCCACTAAAAACCTGACGTGGGACACACAGTTCCTGCTCCACATGTTGTAACATAGACCAACACAAACCCCACTAAAAACCTGACGTGGGACACACAGTTCCTGCTCCACATGTTGTAACATAGACCAACACAAACCCCACTAAAGACCTGACGTGGGACACACAGTTCCTGCTCCACATGTTGTAACATAGACCAACACAAACCCCACTAAAGACCTGACGTGTGACACACAGTTCCTGCTCCACATGTTGTAGCATAGACCAACACAAACCCCACTAAAGACCTGACGTGGGACACACAGTTGCTGCTCCACATGTTGTAACATAGACCAACACAAACCCCACTAAAAACCTGACGTAGGACACACAGTTCCTGCTCCACATGTTGTAACATAGACCAACACAAATCCCACTAAAAACCTGACGTGGGACACACAGTTCCTGCTCCACATGTTGTAACATAGACCAACACAAACCCCACTAAAGACCTGACGTGGGACACACAGTTCCTGCTCCACATGTTGTAACATAGACCAACACAAACCCCACTAAAAACCTGACGTGGGACACACAGTTCCTGCTCCACATGTTGTAACATAGACCAACACAAACCCCACTAAAGACCTGACGTGGGACACACAGTTCCTGCTCCACATGTTGTAACATAGAACAACACAAACCCCACTAAAGACCTGACGTGGGACACACAGTTCCTGCTCCACATGTTGTAACATAGACCAACACAAACCCCACTAAAGACCTGACGTGGGACACACAGTTCCTGCTCCACATGTTGTAACATAGACCAACACAAACCCCACTAAAAACCTGACGTGGGACACACAGTTCCTGCTCCACATGTTGTAACATAGACCAACACAAACCCCACTAAAAACCTGACGTGGGACACACAGTTCCTGCTCCACATGTTGTAACATAGACCAACACAAACCCCACTAAAAACCTGACGTGGGACACACAGTTCCTGCTCCACATGTTGTAACATAGACCAACACAAACCCCACTAAAGACCTGACGTGGGACACACAGTTCCTGCTCCACATGTTGTAACATAGACCAACACAAACCCCACTAAAGACCTGACGTGGGACACACAGTTCCTGCTCCACATGTTGTAGCATAGACCAACACAAACCCCACTAAAGACCTGACGTGGGACACACAGTTCCTGCTCCACATGTTGTAACATAGACCAACACAAACCCCACTAAAGACCTGACGTGGGACACACAGTTCCTGCTCCACATGTTGTAACATAGACCAACACAAACCCCACTAAAGACCTGACGTGGGACACACAGTTCCTGCTCCACATGTTGTAACATAGACCAACACAAACCCCACTAAAAACCTGACGTGGGACACACAGTTCCTGCTCCACATGTTGTAACATAGACCAACACAAACCCCACTAAAGACCTGACGTGGGACACACAGTTCCTGCTCCACATGTTGTAACATAGACCAACACAAACCCCACTAAAGACCTGACGTGGGACACACAGTTGCTGCTCCACATGTTGTAACATAGACCAACACAAACCCCACTAAAAACCTGACGTGGGACACACAGTTCCTGCTCCACATGTTGTAACATAGACCAACACAAACCCCACTAAAGACCTGACGTGGGACACACAGTTCCTGCTCCACATGTTGTAACATTGACCAACACAAACCCCACTAAAAACCTGACGCGGGACACACAGTTCCTGCTCCACATGTTGTAACATAGACCAACACAAACCCCACTAAAAACCTGACGTGGGACACACAGTTCCTGCTCCACATGTTGTAACATAGACCAACACAAACCCCACTAAAGACCTGACGCGGGACACACAGTTCCTGCTCCACATGTTGTAACATAGACCAACACAAACCCCACCAAAGACCTGACGTGGGACACACAGTTCCTGCTCCACATGTTGTAACATAGACCAACACAAACCCTACTAAAGACCTGACCTGGGACACACAGTTTCTGCTCCACATGTTGTAACATAGACCAACACAAACCCCACTAAAAACCTGACGCGGGACACACAGTTCCTGCTCCACATGTTGTAACATAGACCAACACAAACCCCACTAAAGACCTGACGTGGGACACACAGTTCCTGCTCCACATGTTGTAACATAGACCAACACAAACCCCACTAAAGACCTGACGTGGGACACACAGTTCCTGCTCCACATGTTGTAACATAGACCACACAAACCCCACTAAAGACCTGACGTGGGGCACACAGTACCTGCTCCACATGTTGTAACATAGACCAACACAAACCCCACTAAAAACCTGACGTGGGACACACAGTTCCTGCTCCACATGTTGTAGCATAGACCAACACAAACCCCACTAAAAACCTGACGTGGGACACACAGTTGCTGCTCCACATGTTGTAACATAGACCAACACAAACCCCACTAAAGACCTGACGTGGGACACACAGTTCCTGCTCCACATGTTGTAACATAGACCAACACAAACCCCACTAAAAACCTGACGTGGGACACACAGTTCCTGCTCCACATGTTGTAGCATAGACCAACACAAACCCCACTAAAGACCTGACGTGGGACACACAGTTCCTGCTCCACATGTTGTAACATAGACCAACACAAACCCCACTAAAAACCTGACGTGGGACACACAGTTCCTGCTCCACATGTTGTAACATAGACCAACACAAACCCCACCAAAGACCTGACGCGGGACACACAGTTCCTGCTCCACATGTTGTAACATAGACCAACACAAACCCCACTAAAAACCTGACGTGGGGCACACAGTTCCTGCTCCACATGTTGTAACCGTCGTGTTACTCTTGTTACAAACCCGATGATAAGTCAGTAATGAGGAAAGGACCGGCTGTGATTACGACAAACGGAACATATCCGTGGTAATTCGTGACACAGATAACCAGGTCACGGTGGCAACTTTAAAACTTTCAAAGTGGCCACTTCATCTTGACCACTGATATTGATATTTGTCGATTCATGATGATATTAAATAAAGAATATTAAACTCTAAATATATTATAAGTACAATATAAAGAATACGATGTTCATATCTCCCCAAAACGTGAGTAAATAGCCAACTGTAATTAAGCTAATACGATGTTCATATCCCCCCAAAACGTGAGTAAATAGCCAACTGTAATTAAGCTATATAGATGTTCAATAATCAATATGTTGTGGGTTCGATTCCCTCTCAGGGCGAGGTGTACAACATTATGTGATAAAGTTTGTCAGTGACTTGCAACAGGTCGGTGGTTTTCTCAGGATACTCCGGTTTCCTCCACCAATAAAACTGACCACCATGATATAACTGAAATATTGTTGAAAGTGACTTTAAGCACCATAAACCAAACAAACCAACCAATGAAATGAAATCTACTCCGGATCATTTTTCTTTCTTTGCGTCTGGACACAAATATTAATAATACTTTGTCATGTTCTTGTCAAGAATCGTAGAATTCATTACACTCATAATTATTGTCGTATACCTATCTGTAAGGATGGGATAATACAATAAAATGTACACCATCCCTGTTAACACAGCAATGTATCAGTTAAAGATTATGAATTTAAGTGTTAATAATACTTTATAATATTTTTATAAATCTATGAGGAAGACCACTTGTATCGTCTTCCGTTATATGGTCTACATTGCTATAAGTGTTTGTTAAACAGAGTGATTGACAGCTCATGGATTTATATCAACCTATTATATTGGTTTGTTTTGGGATATATCTAGTTGTTGGAGGACAGCAACAGTAAGTTTTATCAAACATAATGTAACTATGTTTTATTAATCATGATCAATTGATTGATTGTTCTTTTAAAGTCAAGCTATCATAATTCAGTTCTATTCATGACGAGATGAAGCTTACAAACAGTACACCATATAGGTAAATAGGCCATCATTAGATAGTGGGATATGTTATCTTGCTACAATCAATCAATGCCACTCCCCACAACATGTTGCTCTTATGAGATGTTGTGTGTAAAGTGTAAGGGGCCCGGTATGTCCTTATGTGAAATATTCACCCGAGTTTACCTATTTGATTCCCTCCGCACATATTTACAACCATTAATCATTTTAATGTGATGTGATGGTTAGTGTGTTTGCCTCGTATCCGGTAGATCGTGTGTTCGAACCCGTTAATTTGATCGATTCACAGTTACCACTGAGGAGTAGGAGTAAAAGGCTTGTTGGATCTGAATCAGGATAATGTTCACAAATGGAGCAAGCTGTCTACACGTGGATTGTTATCTTAGTGAGCTAGCACTATAAAACAAACCATCTACAAACATATGACACCCATTTACCTATAAAACAAACCATCTACAAGCACATGACACCCATTTATCTCGACTCTATTATTGATCTATCTAATATATCCTTCACAACCAGATCGTATGGTAGTTGGATTTACAATTGCCGATGCAATCAGTGCCCATCACCACTGATGTTGCGAGTTCGAATCTCGATCAGAGCGAGGTGTACAACGTTATGTGATAAGGTTTGTCAGTGACTTGTAACAGGTCGGTGGTTTTCTCCAGATACTCCGGTTTCCTCCACCAATAAAACTGACCGCCACGATATAACTGAAATATTGTTGAAAGTGGCGTTAATCACCACCAAACAAACAAACCAACCAATTATCAGAAATACAAGAATGTGGGGAAAATGAAACGCTTGAAGATACCAAAGAGTTAATAAAGAAATGTAAGAACATACAATACAATGGTCTAAAGAAAAAAAGATGAAAGGACAAACAATGATCTTCAAAACATGACATATCATAGAAAAACTAAAGATTGGGCAACGCAAACTCCTCTAAAAAACCGAGGGTGAACTCGTATGCACAGGTCCACTAGTGACACTTTTTGTCCACAAACAATTGTTTATAGTCATTTTGCAGATTGAATGATTTTTTAACATCGTTTTTTCATTCGGCTAGATATTGTTACACTATGTGAGAATGACTCCATAAATATAACATGTGATGGCGACTCAGTAATTGTCGTAGAAGATGTCCTGTTTGGACCATCGCATGACAACATGTATAATTCTGATCCTGACAGTGAACATTGCTCACTAACCGACAGAAATTCTACGAGATTTCCGATTGACAGCATATGTAGCGATAGACACACGTGCCTCCTAAATAACAGTCTTGATTACTTCAGCTTGGAATGTCCATATGTAGAAAGAAAAGTAAATATTACATATAGATGCGGTGAGTTTTCACACATTTTGTAACACAGATACATGCATTTATTATATAATGACACCTTATATCAGAATGCTGTCTTCTGATTGGTTGGTGAGAGGGGTAATTTTTTTTTTTTACCAATTCTTAGTTTTTTCAGCTTTTCCGCCATTGCCGGGGTATTTGCCTAAAAATTACCCTACACCGAGACGCTTGTAACAAAATTTGTAAAACGTTATCAGTTGTGCGTTTTATTGCAAAATCGTATTTGCCGTTTTTACCCTTCACCTAGACGCTTGTAACAAAATTTGTAAAACGTTATCAGTTGTGCGTTTTATGTAACATCATTCGGTAGAATTAAACAGATACATCATGTCAGGTCCTGAAAATGACAAACAAAAGGTGTTATTTATTTAGCCAGTGTTCTAAATAATAGTCGGTGTAATTAAACAGAGATATCATGTTTGGGAGGGGTATTTGCGACTAAATTACACACAGAAAACCATAGATTGGGCAACACGAACCTCACTTAAAACTGACGATGAACTTAGGTGCTCAGGAATGGTGAGTAATGTCTACTCTATTAGAGACATTTGTCCTGTTACTCTGGTTAAATTAATATGTTATCTTATGCTGCAATAAGATATATAATTCGATCCCAGATATGCCTTTAACCGAAGATTCAAGAACGATTTTGCCAGTGGCATTTTCATTTGTTAATATAAAATTCATCTGAAACCAAATACAGGTTAAATTTAGCTGTGTGGATGTTAATAGAGAAGAATGTATGTGATATAAATCGTAGAACTGCAAAATACGGAACTGCCAGAACAGCTCCAAAATTAAATATGAAAATCATATTAGAAGCAGATGGAAAATCGATACTCCCATCACACACATACAGTACCGTTCATTCTCCTGGCCCGGGCTTGGCACTTCAATAAAAAGTGGGTGGGATAAACTAGTTCAATGCTCTAATCATATTGTTTGTGTTGTTGTTTTAGAATATGAGTATGTTGGCTGTTTTGTTGATGGTTGGACCAGAGTATTAGATGGAGAGCAATTTAAACATCAGAAGAACTTATCAGCAAATATATGCAACAAACTGTGTAATTCTGACAAACAATCGTATTTTGGCACAGAGGTAATATACATAAATTTTATTATTAAGATATATATAAACATGTATAGCAAAAGTATATCATGGGAATAAAAGACAGATTTTCGAAATCTATATATAGAGATCACCTTTTATAATATTAGCCCGGGTAACACTTCGATACCCCAATATCAGCCAGAGACGCAACATAATGTATACTGCAGGTAATTGTCTCTGAGTACTGCTGTAATTTCCTATTCACTGTTTGGTGAAGATATCACTGTACCTGTTGAACAATTTAATTGGAGCAATTCCACGGTCCTTTTGTCTTATTGGACAACACCTGTTACAACACCTGTTACAACATCATGTTACAACACCTGTTACAACATCATGTTACACAAGTTATAAAGTCTATCAACGTGTACATGTTCACTGCGTTGGACCGTTTTGGGTGTAATTGGGATTCCAGATTCCCAACAACATTTATTTTGAATGTATGAACGTTTTTCTATGCAAATAGACCTGTTAAAGCTCAAAATTAACTTTCAGAGTTGCCATAAATCAACAGACTCCTTACCGAGAACTCTAGATCGAATGGCCTATCACCAATAATGTTGTAAGTTCGAATCCTGTTCATGCCGAGGTATACCCAATATAACATTATGTGATAAAGTGTGTCAGTGACTTGCGGTAGGTTGGTAGTTTTCTCCGGGTAGAAACGTAGATATCTAATGTATTGCGGACGACGCTTTTCCTGAATTACTTTAATCTTGGACCTTCATAGTAAAAAGATTGGAAAGCCAAATAATTTTAAAGTTTTTGGGAGTAATTATACCAAAGGGCCTACCACGATAGCCTTGGAAGCAATTATACCAAAGGGCCTAACACGATAGCCTCGGTAGCTATTATACCAAAGGGCCTAACACGATAGCCTTGGGAGCAATTATACCAAAGGGCTTAACACGATAGCATTGGGAGCAATTATACCAAAGGGCCTAACACGATAGCCTTGGGAGCAATTATACCAAAGGGCCCAACACGATAGCCTTGGGAGCAATTATACCAAAGGGCCTAACGCGATAGCCTCGGGAGCAATTATACCAAAGGGCATAACACGATAGCCTTGGGAGCAATTATACCAAAGGGCCTAACACGATAGCCTTGGGAGCAATTATACCAAAGGGCCTAACACGATAGCCTTGGGAGCAATTATACCAAAGGGCCTAACACGATAGCCAAATTCTACTAAAGTCACCTATGTCTGAAGCAGATTGACCTTAGTTTTAGTAAATATAATTATGTAGGAATCGGAAATTTCAAGCATAAAGATATATAATAAACCATGTCAGTTTCTAAGTTTAGTTTACTTTTAGCATGCCAACGAATGCTTCTGTGGAAATGGTGGGAAATTATACACATCAAGTTATGGCCAAGCAGCAAGTGATCAGTGTAATTTCCGTTGTATTCAAAACGAAGAGGAAAATTGTGGTGGCGAGTACAAGATATCCGTATACAAATCAAATACAGGTACAAATATTATATGAGCTTATTGCCAATTTTGTCATTTACACATGTATATGATTGATTGATTGATTAATTGATTGGTGTTTTACGCTAACTTTAACAATATTTCAGCTATATCGTGGCGTGATCAAATTTTATTATTACACGTATACACCTACAAGTTCCTTAGAAATAAAACATAAAACATACTTGTCTATAATACAGTCGGATAATATGTACAAATAAAAGAAACATTAAAAAGATAAAAAAACATATATTTAGAACATATGTTATATAACTATATTTTTGTATATAAATTAATTTCTTTTAAAAATTGCAAAATTGTGTCGCCTGCGACATTTGTAAATAAATTAGATAAACTGTTGGCATTGTAGAATGTCTGTCGAACATCGGCAACATCCACACAGTCAATCAAGACAACACATGTATATGTGCAAAATATTAAACACTTATATAGTTCATAGATATTGGTATATACGATTGTTGTATATTTAAAACAAAATGCATACATTAAAATTGATAAGCAAACAATCTGATTAATATCAGATCTCTCACTTGCTCCCCTTTACTGGTATGTCGTGGCGTGGGAGATCTGAATAAACCACTTTACTGGTCATATGTGAGTGATCGTATGTCATGAATATATAATGATATGATAAATACCCGTTTCGACCAATCGAATTGCTCGTAGGATGTAAAGCAGTTTAGTAATATTTTCATAATATTTTTGCAATCGCCATTTTCATTGGCTGGTACATAGGGTTACGAGCAAATCATGTTAAAATAATTGTCATTATATGATACGTACGCTACACTATCTGTATCTGTATCTTTACAGTGCAGGAACCGATCGCGGTTATAAATGCACTGGAAGGAGAGTGGTTGGATCAGTCCAACTGTTGGAGGGCACTACTAAAGCCCTCTACTGTCTTTGCGCACGCTACTCTGTCCTCAAGGTGGTTCCAATCGACTATAGTCTTTGAAAAAAAGAATTTTTCCTGATGTCTGTCTTACATTGGATGAGTTCGAAGGCTCTAGAGTTGTTCACTGTTTGTCGATCTATTATATTTGATGATTCAAATCCTTCGTATTGTATGGCTTTCCTCTTTCTTTTGTTCCTTGTTTCTTTCAAATAGTCTTCTAATGCGATGGCGGGCACCAGTCCCTCAACCACTTTGTAAAACATAGTTAATCGTATATGTTTCCTTCTTTCCTGGAGTGGTTTGAATTCTAGATCTTTCAGCATGTTGGTAACGCAGCCGCTTTCCCTGGACTTATAATCATGTTTGATGAAACGTGTGACTCTCTTTTGTATGCTTTCTAATTTATCTATATCCTTGTTGGTATACGGATCCCATATTAAGCATACATACTCGAGAGTGGATCTAATCATTGCCAAGTAAGCTAATCTTTTGCACTCTTGGGGGCATTGACGTAGATTTCTTCCAAGAAAACCAAGTGTACAGCTGGCTTTGATGATGTGGCTATTCCATTTCAAGTCGTCGGAGATGTTAAGTCCTAAGTATGGATTTGTCTTTACTTGTTCGAGAATATGCTGATCTAGTTGTTAGAAATAGCTCGATTTCTGTCTCGTGCTCATTATGTAACATTTCTTTGCTTTGAATTTCATGCCCCATTTGTCGGTCGAAAGTTCTAGTGATTTGAGGTCTTCTTGAAGAGTTTGATGGTCTTATTGCAATTTTATTTCTCTGTATAAGAGGCAATCGTCGGCAAAGAGTCTGACTTGGGATTTGACACATTCAGGAAGATCATTTATGTGAAATGAAAATAGGAGATTTTAACAATATACCCTATAACCAACCACTCGCTTGGCAATCTGCAAATATTAACAAAATTAGATAAGAACCATTTTTACTCATGTAGATTTTTAGATTTTTTAATTTATAATCATTATGACATGTAGTAAAATGGAAAACAAATACCACACAGAACAGTTTTAAAATCTAACATGAAAATCGTAGAAATATGCACAATTGATACCCCTAGCGCATATATACACGATCCGTCACTTTCCTTGCTTGGTACAGACATTTCAATAAAAAAGGGAAAGAGTTAACTAATTTTATAGGACCAAACCTGTAGGAGTGGGAACAATGATGAGAGCTACTCTTTTTGGTCTACTTGGGTATCTTCAGGGGATGAACAAAGATTACCGAAATATCTAAAGATATTAATGTGAAGACCCAGATACAAAATACATTAAGACGAGCTCCAACAAAACACAGAAGTGGAATCAGAAGGGTGAGCACCACCTTCCCCATCAATTGCACCCATTGCAATGAGGAAATATATATTTAAAAATCCCCCAAAGCCCGTTAAGTAATCCAAGATCTTTATATTATATCGAAAACATGTCCGCCACCAATTGAGACAATAGAAATTCGTGTGGATCAACCAACTCATGACAGCAGCCAAAACAGGATAAGGTTGTGAGTGTAGAAAATAGAATCTAAAGGTATTAGTTTACATTAAAAATGTAAAACAGCAAATAATATCCTTAAGGTATTACATTTTTGATTTTACAGTTCCTTTTTCATAGCATGCACAACTACAACAGATACACGAAAATGTACTAAAGCAAACAGCTGCAATCTCTTGTACTGATAAGAGGAACATAACTAACTTAGCAAATGCATTGGTAGCTGATTGTTTAAATTACAATCCCCTAATCATTTAAAACTTTGTAATACATTTCAAGTGTTTTTCAACATTTCCATACGTACATTGTAGATATGACGTATGTGTATATAGACAAGAATGGAATCATTCTCAATTCATTTTGTTTATCTCATTGAAAGAAATATATAATATATCGTGTATAAAATCTGTCGCAGTTGTTTCTGTTTTAAAACACATATGATCTATAGTTAATATTATAGACGTTTTAAAACACATATGATCTATAGTTAATATTATAGACGTTTTAAAACACATATGATCTATAGTTAATATTATAGACGTTTTAAAACACATATGATCTATAGTTAATATTATAGACGTTTTAAAACACATATGATCTATAGTTAATATTATAGACGTTTTAAAACACATATGATCTATAGTTAATATTATAGACGTTTTAAAACACATATGATCTATAGTTAATATTATAGACGTTTTAAAACACATATGATCTATAATTAATAATATAGACGTTTTAAAACACATATGATCTATAGTTAATATTATAGACGTTTTAAAACACATATGATCTATAGTTAATATTATAGACGTTTTAAAACACATATGATCTATAGTTAATATTATAGACGTTTTAAAACACATATGATCTATAGTTAATATTATAGACGTTTTAAAACACATATGATCTATAGTTAATATTATAGACGTTTTAAAACACATATGATCTATAGTTAATATTATAGACGTTTTAAAACACATATGATCTATAGTTAATATTATAGACGTTTTAAAACACATATGATCTATAGTTAATATTATAGACGTTTTAAAACACATATGATCTATAGTTAATATTATAGACGTTTTAAAACACATATGATCTATAGTTAATATTATAGACGTTTTAAAACACATATGATCTATAGTTAATATTATAGACGTTTTAAAACACATATGATCTATAGTTAATGTTATAGACGTTTTAAAACACATATGATCTATAGTTAATATTATAGACGTTTTAAAACACATATGATCTATAGTTAATATTATAGACGTTTTAAAACACATATGATCTATAGTTAATATTATAGACGTTTTAAAACACATATGATCTATAGCTAATATTATAGACGTTTTAAAACACATATGATCTATAGTTAATATTATAGACGTTTTAAAACACATATGATCTATAGTTAATATTATAGACGTTTTAAAACACATATGATCTATAGTTAATATTATAGACGTTTTAAAACACATATGATCTATAGTTAATATTATAGACGTTTTAAAACACATATGATCTATAGTTAATATTATAGACGTTTTAAAACACATATGATCTATAATTAATAATATAGACGTTTTAAAACACATATGATCTATAGTTAATATTATAGACGTTTTAAAACACATATGATCTATAGTTAATAATATAGACGTTTTAAAACACATATGATCTATAGTTAATATTATAGACGTTTTAAAACACATATGATCTATAGTTAATATTATAGACGTTTTAAAACACATATGATCTATAGTTAATATTATAGACGTTTTAAAACACATATGATCTATAGTTAATATTATAGACGTTTTAAAACACATATGATCTATAGTTAATATTATAGACGTTTTAAAACACATATGATCTATAGTTAATATTATAGACGTTTTAAAACACATATGATCTATAGTTAATATTATAGACGTTTTAAAACACATATGATCTATAGTTAATATTATAGACGTTTTAAAACACATATGATCTATAGTTAATATTATAGACGTTTAACATCAATGTCAACAATATTTTAACTATATTTGAATATTCTGTCGCGCTGTTTTATTGGTGGAGGAAACTGAAGTACACGGATGAAACTACCTACCTCGCACAAGCCACTGACAAACTTTAATACATACAGTTGTATCACATATAAATCCAGTGGTTATCTCAATTTGACATATATGATTAGTTATTGAATATCAGAATAAAAAGCATGCATTTAATTTGTTGAACACTCTCCATGTGACCTTCACTATTCCGCGATACAGACTGGGTTGCTGATATAGACCGGTTCAAAAAACGTGTATAGACTGGTGCTACCGGGTCTATGCACGGTTTTTGGACCGGTCTATATCAGCATTAATAGAAACTTTAAAACACCTTCAATGATCCTGATTAAAAGTACATTAAAAATGTTCATTTGTCTGTATGTAAGGTTTTATTTATTCCTAAAATTGCAGTTTCTGTTAAGATTTCTTGATTCCTTGAAAAAAATATATTTTGTTTGTCTTCAATTCAATAAACACAATAGTTACTGATATAGAAGGCAATATCAGGATATACAGATTGCCCCCGGCTCGTGTTACGGACCATGAAATATATATTTCCCTCGCCTCCGCCTCGGGCAATATCATTTTCACTGGTCCGTACCACGACCCTTGGGAAGTCTGTATATCCTGATATTGCCTCCATATCAGTAACTATTATATAAATATAAATCCAACTACAATAATATCACGGTACACACACATATATCTAAAACTTCATTTAGCACAATGATAAACGGAAATTTACAGTTCCTAAATCATGTAATTATTATTAAAACTAATGTTCTCCTTCCTCGGACATAGGTGACCTTAACCGATGTTGTCTATCCTGTTTACGCCATTTGGTTTTCTTGCTCCTAAAGACTTAAATGATTTGGCCTTAAGCATACCTGAGGAGGATTAATCCAGAAACACGTCTACGGCTTAAGCATACATGAGGAGGATTAATCCAGAAAAACGTCTACGGCTTAAGCATACCTGAAGAGGATTAATCCAGAAACACGTCTACGGCTTAAGCATACCTGAGGAGGATTAATACAGAAACACGTCTACGGTTTAAGCATACCTGAGGAGGATTAATCCAGAAACACGTCTACGGCTTAAGGATACCTGAGGAGGATTAATCCTGAAACACGTCTACGGCTTAAGCATACCTGAGGAGGATTAATCCAGAAACACGTCTACGGCTTAAGCATACCTGAGGAGGATTAATCCAGAAACACGTCTACGGCTTAAGCATACCTGAGGAGGATTAATCCAGAAACACGTCTACGGCTTAAGCATACCTGAGGAGGATTAATCCAGAAACACGTCTACGGTTTAAGCATACCTGAGGAGGATTAATCCAGAAACACGTCTACGGCTTAAAAATACCTGAGGAGGATTAATCCAGAAACACGTCTACGGCTTAAGGATACCTGAGGAGGATTAATCCAGAAACACGTCTACGCCTTAAGGATACCCGAGGAGGATTAATCCAGAAACATGTCTACGGCTTAAGCATACCTGAGGAGGATTAATCCAGAAACACGTCTACGGCTTAAGGATACCTGAGGAGGATTAATCCAGAAACACGTCTACGGCTTAAGCATACCTGAGGAGGATTAATCCAGAAACACGTCTACGGCTTAAGCATACCTGAGGAGGATTAATCCAGAAACACGTCTACGGCTTAAGCATACCTGAGGAGGATTAATCCAGAAACACGTCTACGGCTTAAGCATACCTGAGGAGGATTAATCCAGAAACACGTCTACGGCTTAAGCATACCTGAGGAGGATTAATCCAGAAACACGTCTACGGCTTAAGCATACCTAAGGAGGATTAATCCAGAAACACGTCTACGGCTTAAGCATACATGAGGAGGATTAATCCAGAAACACGTCTACGCTTAAGCATACCTGAGGAGGATTAATCCAGAAACACGTCTACGGCTTAAGCATACCTGAGGAGGATTAATCCAGAAACACGTCTACGGCTTAAGCATACCTGAGGAGGATTAATCCAGAAACACGTCTACGGTTTAATCATACCTGAGGAGGATTAATCCAGAAACACGTCTACGGCTTAAGCATACCTGAGGAGGATTAATCCACAAACACGTCTACGGTTTTAAGCATACCTGAGGAGGATTAATCCAGAAACACGTCTACGGCTTAAGCATACATGAGGAGGATTAATCCAGAAACACGTCTACGGCTTAAGCATACCTGAAGAGGATTAATCCAGAAACACGTCTACGGCTTAAGCATACCTGAGGAGGATTAATCCAGAAACACGTCTACGGCTTAAGCATACCTGAGGAGGATTAATCCAGAAACACGTCTACGGCTTAAGCATACCTGAGGAGGATTAATCCAGAAACGTCTACGGCTTAAGCATACCAGAGGAGGATTAATCCAGAAACGTCTACGGCTTAAGCATACCTGAGGAGGATTAATCCAGAAACACGTCTACGGCTTAAGCATACCTGAGGAGGATTAATCCAGAAACACGTCTACGGCTTAAGCATACCTGAGGAGGATTAATCCAGAAACACGTCTACGGCTTAAGGATACCTGAGGAGGATTAATCCAGAAACATGTCTACGGCTTAAGCATACCTGAGGAGGATTAATCCAGAAACACGTCTACGGCTTAAGCATACCTGAGGAGGATTAATCCAGAAACGTCTACGGCTTAAGCATACCTGAGGAGGATTAATCCAGAAACGTCTACGGCTTAAGCATACCTGAGGAGGATTAATCCAGAAACACGTCTACGGCTTAAGGATACCTGAGGAGGATTAATCCAGAAACACGTCTACGGCTTAAGGATACCTGAGGAGGATTAATCCAGAAACACGTCTACGGCTTAAGGATACCTGAGGAGGATTAATCCAGAAACACGTCTACGGCTTAAGGATACCTGAGGAGGATTAATCCAGAAACACGTCTACGGCTTAAGGATACCTGAGGAGGATTAATCCAGAAACACGTCTACGGCTTAAGGATACCTGAGGAGGATTAATCCAGAAACACGTCTACGGCTTAAGGATACCTGAGGAGGATTAATCCAGAAACACGTCTACGGCTTAAGGATACCTGAGGAGGATTAATCCAGAAACACGTCTACGCCTTAAGGATACCTGAGGAGGATTAATCCAGAAACACGTCTACGGCTTAAGCATACCTGAGGAGGATTAATCCAGAAACACGTCTACGGCTTAAGGATACCTGAGGAGGATTAATCCAGAAACACGTCTACGGCTTAAGCATACCTGAGGAGGATTAATCCAGAAACACGTCTACGCCTTAAGGATACCTGAGGAGGATTAATCCAGAAACACGTCTACGGCTTAAGGATACCTGAGGAGGATTAATCCAGAAACATGTCTACGGCTTAAGCATACCTGAGGAGGATTAATCCAGAAACACGTCTACGGCTTAAGCATACCTGAGGAGGATTAATCCAGAAACACGTCTACGGCTTAAGGATACCTGAGGAGGATTAATCCAGAAACACGTCTACGGCTTAAGCATACCTGAGGAGGATTAATCCAGAAACACGTCTACGGCTTAAGGATACCTGAGGAGGATTAATCCAGAAACACGTCTACGGCTTAAGCATACCTGAGGAGGATTAATCCAGAAACACGTCTACGGCTTAAGGATACCTGAGGAGGATTAATCCAGAAACACGTCTACGGCTTAAGGATACCTGAGGAGGATTAATCCAGAAACACGTCTACGGCTTAAGGATACCTGAGGAGGATTAATCCAGAAACACGTCTACGGCTTAAGGATACCTGAGGAGGATTAATCCAGAAACACGTCTACGCCTTAAGGATACCTGAGGAGGATTAATCCAGAAACACGTCTACGGCTTAAGGATACCTGAGGAGGATTAATCCAGAAACACGTCTACGGCTTAAGGATACCTGAGGAGGATTAATCCAGAAACACGTCTACGGCTTCTGATTAACTCTTTAGTATCTTCAAACTTTTCGATTGTTTTTATCGTTAAATGTACAACCAAAGAGTGTTTTGAAAACAAATATTAAATTTTATGGATGTTTTTATCAAATATTTTGTAGAAGTACGGAGAATGAATTCAGTAACAGTAGCAGAGATTAAGTCTAAAACCTGTGAATTCTCTTCTGAACTGAAAGACATTCGATTGGTGTCGTTTACAACGTCTGCAGATTGTGACAACATTGTATTTATAGACTCCCTGAATTCCAGGAATATTAGGTGTGATGAAGAGACGATTTGTTTTGAACAACCAATTATATTACCGGAAGACAAACTTGATGACTTTCGCTTTCTTTCTAAATATGTCAAGATTAATTATTCTTGTCTAGGTAAGTACATGTTATGCATTGAATCGGTGTTGTAATACTTGTTTTATACAAACAACTTACATGTAACATTCCTTGCACACAATGGACAACTTGCAGCGGCTCCTGCTGTGTAGTAGATTGTTTTAAATTATCATTGGTCACCCTGTCCAAAGGCAAACATTTCCGACTCCTATCCAATATATATCCTTGTTTTTTCTGTTTTGTTTTTGTTTTGTTTGTTTGTTTTTGTGCCTTTGTGGTATTTTATATTTCTGCTCAATAGGCTGTTCCTTGTGATGGATACATAATTGATTGTTTGTGTTATCGTCATGATTATAGCTGACATACTGCTCACATGACGTTAAACAGCATTCGATATATCAATGAATTAAACGGGACACATTTAGATCAAATTTTCGCTTCAAAAGCATTTCCACATTTGTACAGTTGGGGATCAGGAACAGGGTTAATATAATTGTATAATATTATGCTTAATTTTACCAGTTTGTTATAACTGGAGTTTCTGTCTGATAAGTCTACTGGTCACGGTATATAACTGTGTTAAGACAATAGTACTATGCAAACCAGCTTTTAACATACAAAAACAATTAAACGTCTAGTTGTGTAGAATTCAATGGAATAATTAATATGAGAAGTAGCTTATTATTACATTTTCCAGTTATATCAAACTAACATCAAATAAGGTCAGTTATCAAATGAAATAACATATCAGAGATTAAGTAAACGAGATTAGTCCGTATTATATAAACCATTAATTAGATTACATGTATATTGCTTACAGGGTTAGGGGTTATAGTTATGGTGTTTAACGACACTTCCAACAATATTTCAACTATATCGTGGCGGTCAGTTTTATTGGTGGAAGAAACCGGAAAAAACCGCCGACCTACCACAAGTCACTGGCAAACCTTAAGGTTGTATCGACTACACCTCGCCATGAGCGGGGTTCGAACTCACAACTTTATTGGCTATATGCATTGATTGCATAGATAGTTGTAAATCCAACAACCATACGATCGCGACCACGACGACCCCTTATTGTTTATATATACAGTGGTTGGTAAGAAAAAAAACCTTACTGAAAAAATAAAAATATTTACCGATTACTTAAAAATGTTCCAATATCAATACAAGCTAAAACAAATTAAAAAATTCGATATGCACATTTCAGGCCCGGAAGCCATATCTAATAGAGGGATGGAATCGGGAACTGATGCGGAAGACAACAGCCAAAAGACAGGTATTTAAAATAAACATAATAATCATCAAATTAAAACAGGTTCAAAACTTCTTCGACACAGAATTTATTTTCAAGTTCAGAAACAATACAGAATCACAAGACGAATTTTTTCAGTAAAACAACAGTGGACGTTATTAAAATAAACTATAGTGCTTCACGTGGTTACCACCATTGCGTAATTAACAACAACTTTATTTATTTCAAACGCGATAGAAAAAGTTTGACGATAACAAAGGAGTAATCCTCAACTATAAATCGAAGGACGGACAAAACCATGGCTAACAGGAAATGGACAGAATGAAAAAAACAATGGTTCAAAAACTAAGGGTTGAACAACATGAATCTAACTTAAATTATGAGATGAATTACGGTGTTATAGAAGGGCAAGCCGTTCCTGTTCCATTTATGGCTTCCGTCGTGGTCTTACTCATGTTTAAAGTCCGATGATAAACCATATTAGATGACACAAAATGTCAGCCATGAAACTTTATTTTCATAAAAAATGCATTTTTTAAAACAAAAGGGTCTATCTAAAAATGTCTAAGCATGTATCAATTCTACAATAAGAAAACTTTGAAGATGCCAAATAGGTAATCAGAAGTTGTATACAGACAATATAATTGCCAAAAAGAAAAAGGCAAAAGTAAAACAATGATCTACAAAATATTAGTAAGAAAACTAAACATCGGGCAACACCAACCCCACTAAAAACCGGGGATGAATTCAGGTGCTCCGGAAAGGTAAGCTTTCCTACTCCATTACTGACACAATACAGAAACACGTGTCTAAGCCGAATCCAGAATAAACGCCTAAGCCAAACATTCAACTTGGTGCAAATATCTGTAATTGTTTGTTAGGGTTATCAAGCCAGGAAACTGAGCGATCATGTAATTGTTTGTTAGGTTTATCAAGCCAGGAAACTGAGCGATCATGTAATTGTTTGTTAGGGTTATCAAGCCAGGAAACTGAACAATCATGTAATTGTTTGTTAGGGTTATCAAGCCAGGAAACTGAGCGATCATGTAATTGTTTGTTAGGGTTATCAAGCCAGGAAACTGAGCGATCATGTAATTGTTTGTTAGGGTTATCAAGCCAGGAAACTGAGCGATCATGGAATTGTTTGTTAGGGTTATCAAACCAGGAAACTGAGCGATCATGTAATTGTTTGTTAGGGTTATCAAACCAGGAAACTGAGCGATCATGTAATTGTTTGTTAGGGTTATCAAACCAGGAAACTGAGCGATCATGTAATTGTTTGTTAGGGTTATCAAACCAGGAAACTGAGCGATCATGTAATTGTTTGTTAGGGTTATCAAACCAGGAAACTGAGCGATCATGTAATTGTTTGTTAGGGTTATCAAACCAGGAAACTGAGCGATCATGTAATTGTTTGTTAGGGTTATCAAACCAGGAAACTGAGCGATCATGTAATTGTTTGTTAGGGTTATCAAACCAGGAAACTGAGCGATCATGTAATTGTTTGTTAGGGTTATCAAACCAGGAAACTGAGCGATCATGTAATTGTTTGTTAGGGTTATCAAACCAGGAAACTGAGCGATCATGTAATTGTTTGTTAGGGTTATCAAACCAGGAAACTGAGCGATCGTGTAATTGTTTGTTAGGGTTATCAAACCAGGAAACTGAGCGATCGTGTAATTGTTTGTTAGGGTTATCAAGCCACGAAACTGAGCGATCGTGTAATTGTTTGTTAGGGTTATCAAGCCAGGAAACTGAGCGATCATGTAATTGTTTGTTAGGGTTATCAAGCCACGAAACTGAGCGATCGTGTAATTGTTTGTTAGGGTTATCAAACCAGGAAACTGAGCGATCGTGTAATTGTTTGTTAGGGTTATCAAACCAGGAAACTGAGCGATCATGTAATTGTTTGTTAGGGTTATCAAGCCACGAAACTGAGCGATCATGTAATTGTTTGTTAGGTTTATCAAGCCACGAAACTGAGCGATCATGTAATTGTTTGTTAGGGTTATCAAGCCACGAAACTGAGCGATCATGTAATTGTTTGTTAGGGTTATCAAACCAGGAAACTGAGCGATCATGTAATTGTTTGTTAGGGTTATCAAACCAGGAAACTGAGCGATCATGTAATTGTTTGTTAGGTTTATCAAACCAGGAAACTGAGCGATCATGTAATTGTTTGTTAGGTTTATCAAGCCAGGAAACTGAGCGATCATGTAATTGTTTGTTAGGTTTATCAAGCCAGGAAATTGAGCGATCATGTAATTGTTTGTTAGGGTTATCAAACCAGGAAACTGAGCGATCATGTAATTGTTTGTTAGGGTTATCAAACCAGGAAACTGAGCGATCATGTAATTGTTTGTTAGGTTTATCAAACCAGGAAACTGAGCGATCATGTAATTGTTTGTTAGGGTTATCAAACCAGGAAACTGAGCGATCATGTAATTGTTTGTTAGGGTTATCAAACCAGGAAACTGAGCGATCATGTAATTGTTTGTTAGGTTTATCAAACCAGGAAACTGAGCGATCATGTAATTGTTTGTTAGGGTTATCAAACCAGGAAACTGAGCGATCATGTAATTGTTTGTTAGGGTTATCAAACCAGGAAACTGAGCGATCATGTAATTGTTTGTTAGGGTTATCAAACCAGGAAACTGAGCGATCATGTAATTGTTTGTTAGGTTTATCAAACCAGGAAACTGAGCGATCATGTAATTGTTTGTTAGGGTTATCAAACCAGGAAACTGAGCGATCATGTAATTGTTTGTTAGGGTTATCAAACCAGGAAACTGAGCGATCATGTAATTGTTTGTTAGGTTTATCAAACCAGGAAACTGAGCGATCATGTAATTGTTTGTTAGGGTTATCAAACCAGGAAACTGAGCGATCATGTAATTGTTTGTTAGGGTTATCAAACCAGGAAACTGAGCGATCATGTAATTGTTTGTTAGGGTTATCAAACCAGGAAACTGAGCGATCATGTAATTGTTTGTTAGGTTTATCAAACCAGGAAACTGAGCGATCATGTAATTGTTTGTTAGGGTTATCAAACCAGGAAACTCAGCGATCATGTAATTGTTTGTTAGGGTTATCAAACCAGGAAACTGAGCGATCATGTAATTGTTTGTTAGGTTTATCAAACCAGGAAACTCAGCGATCATGTAATTGTTTGTTAGGGTTATCAAACCAGGAAACTGAGCGATCATGTAATTGTTTGTTAGGGTTATCAAACCAGGAAACTGAGCGATCATGTAATTGTTTGTTAGGGTTATCAAACCAGGAAACTGAGCGATCATGTAATTGTTTGTTAGGGTTATCAAACCAGGAAACTGAGCGATCATGTAATTGTTTGTTAGGTTTATCAAGCCAGGAAACTGAGCGATCATGTAATTGTTTGTTAGGGTTATCAAACCAGGAAACTGAGCGATCATGTAATTGTTTGTTAGGGTTATCAAACCAGGAAACTGAGCGATCATGTAATTGTTTGTTAGGGTTATCAAACCAGGAAACTGAGCGATCATGTAATTGTTTGTTAGGGTTATCAAACCAGGAAACTGAGCGATCATGTAATTGTTTGTTAGGTTTATCAAACCAGGAAACTGAGCGATCATGTAATTGTTTGTTAGGGTTATCAAGCCAGGAAACTGAGCGATCATGTAATTGTTTGTTAGGGTTATCAAACCAGGAAACTGAGCGATCATGTAATTGTTTGTTAGGTTTATCAAACCAGGAAACTGAGCGATCATGTAATTGTTTGTTAGGGTTATCAAACCAGGAAACTGAGCGATCATGTAATTGTTTGTTAGGGTTATCAAACCAGGAAACTGAGCGATCATGTAATTGTTTGTTAGGGTTATCAAACCAGGAAACTGAGCGATCATGTAATTGTTTGTTAGGTTTATCAAACCAGGAAACTGAGCGATCATGTAATTGTTTGTTAGGGTTATCAAACCAGGAAACTGAGCGATCATGTAATTGTTTGTTAGGGTTATCAAACCAGGAAACTGAGCGATCATGTAATTGTTTGTTAGGGTTATCAAGCCAGGAAACTGAGCGATCATGTAATTGTTTGTTAGGGTTATCAAACCAGGAAACTGAGCGATCATGTAATTGTTTGTTAGGGTTATCAAACCAGGAAACTGAGCGATCATGTAATTGTTTGTTAGGGTTATCAAACCAGGAAACTGAGCGATCATGTAATTGTTTGTTAGGGTTATCAAACCAGGAAACTGAGCGATCATGTAATTGTTTGTTAGGGTTATCAAACCAGGAAACTGAGCGATCATGTAATTGTTTGTTAGGTTTATCAAACCAGGAAACTGAGCGATCATGTAATTGTTTGTTAGGGTTATCAAACCAGGAAACTGAGCGATCATGTAATTGTTTGTTAGGGTTATCAAACCAGGAAACTGAGCGATCATGTAATTGTTTGTTAGGGTTATCAAACCAGGAAACTGAGCGATCATGTAATTGTTTGTTAGGGTTATCAAGCCAGGAAACTGAGCGATCATGTAATTGTTTGTTAGGGTTATCAAGCCAGGAAACTGAGCGATCATGTAATTGTTTGTTAGGGTTATCAAACCAGGAAACTGAGCGATCATGTAATTGTTTGTTAGGGTTATCAAGCCAGGAAACTGAGCGATCATGTAATTGTTTGTTAGGGTTATCAAACCAGGAAACTGAGCGATCATGGAATTGTTTGTTAGGGTTATCAAACCAGGAAACTGAGCGATCATGTAATTGTTTGTTAGGGTTATCAAACCAGGAAACTGAGCGATCATGTAATTGTTTGTTAGGTTTATCAAGCCAGGAAACTGAGCGATCATGTAATTGTTTGTTAGGGTTATCAAGCCAGGAAACTGAACAATCATGTAATTGTTTGTTAGGGTTATCAAGCCAGGAAACTGAGCGATCATGTAATTGTTTGTTAGGGTTATCAAGCCAGGAAACTGAGCGATCATGGAATTGTTTGTTAGGGTTATCAAACCAGGAAACTGAGCGATCATGTAATTGTTTGTTAGGGTTATCAAACCAGGAAACTGAGCGATCATGTAATTGTTTGTTAGGGTTATCAAACCAGGAAACTGAGCGATCATGTAATTGTTTGTTAGGGTTATCAAACCAGGAAACTGAGCGATCATGTAATTGTTTGTTAGGGTTATCAAACCAGGAAACTGAGCGATCATGTAATTGTTTGTTAGGGTTATCAAACCAGGAAACTGAGCGATCATGTAATTGTTTGTTAGGGTTATCAAACCAGGAAACTGAGCGATCATGTAATTGTTTGTTAGGGTTATCAAACCAGGAAACTGAGCGATCATGTAATTGTTTGTTAGGGTTATCAAACCAGGAAACTGAGCGATCATGTAATTGTTTGTTAGGGTTATCAAACCAGGAAACTGAGCGATCATGTAATTGTTTGTTAGGGTTATCAAACCAGGAAACTGAGCGATCGTGTAATTGTTTGTTAGGGTTATCAAACCAGGAAACTGAGCGATCATGTAATTGTTTGTTAGGGTTATCAAGCCACGAAACTGAGCGATCGTGTAATTGTTTGTTAGGGTTATCAAGCCACGAAACTGAGCGATCATGTAATTGTTTGTTAGGGTTATCAAGCCACGAAACTGAGCGATCGTGTAATTGTTTGTTAGGGTTATCAAACCAGGAAACTGAGCGATCGTGTAATTGTTTGTTAGGGTTATCAAACCAGGAAACTGAGCGATCATGTAATTGTTTGTTAGGGTTATCAAGCCACGAAACTGAGCGATCATGTAATTGTTTGTTAGGGTTATCAAACCAGGAAACTGAGCGATCATGTAATTGTTTGTTAGGGTTATCAAGCCACGAAACTGAGCGATCATGTAATTGTTTGTTAGGTTTATCAAGCCACGAAACTGAGCGATCATGTAATTGTTTGTTAGGGTTATCAAGCCACGAAACTGAGCGATCATGTAATTGTTTGTTAGGGTTATCAAACCAGGAAACTGAGCGATCATGTAATTGTTTGTTAGGGTTATCAAACCAGGAAACTGAGCGATCATGTAATTGTTTGTTAGGGTTATCAAACCAGGAAACTGAGCGATCATGTAATTGTTTGTTAGGTTTATCAAGCCAGGAAACTGAGCGATCATGTAATTGTTTGTTAGGTTTATCAAGCCAGGAAACTGAGCGATCATGTAATTGTTTGTTAGGGTTATCAAACCAGGAAACTGAGCGATCATGTAATTGTTTGTTAGGGTTATCAAACCAGGAAACTGAGCGATCATGTAATTGTTTGTTAGGTTTATCAAACCAGGAAACTGAGCGATCATGTAATTGTTTGTTAGGGTTATCAAACCAGGAAACTGAGCGATCATGTAATTGTTTGTTAGGGTTATCAAACCAGGAAACTGAGCGATCATGTAATTGTTTGTTAGGTTTATCAAACCAGGAAACTGAGCGATCATGTAATTGTTTGTTAGGGTTATCAAACCAGGAAACTGAGCGATCATGTAATTGTTTGTTAGGGTTATCAAACCAGGAAACTGAGCGATCATGTAATTGTTTGTTAGGGTTATCAAACCAGGAAACTGAGCGATCATGTAATTGTTTGTTAGGTTTATCAAACCAGGAAACTGAGCGATCATGTAATTGTTTGTTAGGGTTATCAAACCAGGAAACTGAGCGATCATGTAATTGTTTGTTAGGGTTATCAAACCAGGAAACTGAGCGATCATGTAATTGTTTGTTAGGTTTATCAAACCAGGAAACTGAGCGATCATGTAATTGTTTGTTAGGGTTATCAAACCAGGAAACTGAGCGATCATGTAATTGTTTGTTAGGGTTATCAAACCAGGAAACTGAGCGATCATGTAATTGTTTGTTAGGGTTATCAAACCAGGAAACTGAGCGATCATGTAATTGTTTGTTAGGTTTATCAAACCAGGAAACTGAGCGATCATGTAATTGTTTGTTAGGGTTATCAAACCAGGAAACTGAGCGATCATGTAATTGTTTGTTAGGGTTATCAAACCAGGAAACTGAGCGATCATGTAATTGTTTGTTAGGGTTATCAAACCAGGAAACTGAGCGATCATGTAATTGTTTGTTAGGTTTATCAAACCAGGAAACTGAGCGATCATGTAATTGTTTGTTAGGGTTATCAAACCAGGAAACTGAGCGATCATGTAATTGTTTGTTAGGGTTATCAAACCAGGAAACTGAGCGATCATGTAATTGTTTGTTAGGTTTATCAAACCAGGAAACTGAGCGATCATGTAATTGTTTGTTAGGGTTATCAAACCAGGAAACTGAGCGATCATGTAATTGTTTGTTAGGGTTATCAAACCAGGAAACTGAGCGATCATGTAATTGTTTGTTAGGGTTATCAAACCAGGAAACTGAGCGATCATGTAATTGTTTGTAAGGTTTATCAAACCAGGAAACTGAGCGATCATGTAATTGTTTGTTAGGTTTATCAAGCCAGGAAACTGAGCGATCATGTAATTGTTTGTTAGGGTTATCAAACCAGGAAACTGAGCGATCATGTAATTGTTTGTTAGGGTTATCAAACCAGGAAACTGAGCGATCATGTAATTGTTTGTTAGGGTTATCAAACCAGGAAACTGAGCGATCATGTAATTGTTTGTTAGGTTTATCAAACCAGGAAACTGAGCGATCATGTAATTGTTTGTTAGGGTTATCAAACCAGGAAACTGAGCGATCATGTAATTGTTTGTTAGGGTTATCAAACCAGGAAACTGAGCGATCATGTAATTGTTTGTTAGGGTTATCAAACCAGGAAACTGAGCGATCATGTAATTGTTTGTTAGGTTTATCAAACCAGGAAACTGAGCGATCATGTAATTGTTTGTTAGGGTTATCAAACCAGGAAACTGAGCGATCATGTAATTGTTTGTTAGGGTTATCAAACCAGGAAACTGAGCGATCATGTAATTGTTTGTTAGGTTTATCAAACCAGGAAACTGAGCGATCATGTAATTGTTTGTTAGGTTTATCAAACCAGGAAACTGAGCGATCATGTAATTGTTTGTTAGGGTTATCAAACCAGGAAACTGAGCGATCATGTAATTGTTTGTTAGGGTTATCAAACCAGGAAACTGAGCGATCATGTAATTGTTTGTTAGGTTTATCAAACCAGGAAACTGAGCGATCATGTAATTGTTTGTTAGGTTTATCAAACCAGGAAACTGAGCGATCATGTAATTGTTTGTTAGGTTTATCAAACCAGGAAACTGAGCGATCATGTAATTGTTTGTTAGGGTTACCAAGCCAGGAAACTGAGCGATCATGTAATTGTTTGTTAGGGTTATCAAACCAGGAAACTGAGCGATCATGTAATTGTTTGTTAGGTTTATCAAACCAGGAAACTGAGCGATCATGTAATTGTTTGTTAGGGTTACCAAGCCAGGAAACTGAGCGATCATGTAATTGTTTGTTAGGGTTATCAAAACAGGAAACTGAGCGATCATGTAATTGTTTGTTAGGTTTATCAAACCAGGAAACTGAGCGATCATGTAATTGTTTGTTAGGGTTATCAAACCAGGAAACTGAGCGATCATGTAATTGTTTGTTAGGGTTATCAAACCAGGAAACTGAGCGATCATGTAATTGTTTGTTAGGTTTATCAAACCAGGAAACTGAGCGATCATGTAATTGTTTGTTAGGGTTATCAAGCCAGGAAACTGAGCGATCATGTAATTGTTTGTTAGGGTTATCAAACCAGGAAACTGAGCGATCATGTAATTGTTTGTTAGGTTTATCAAACCAGGAAACTGAGCGATCATGTAATTGTTTGTTAGGGTTATCAAACCAGGAAACTGAACGATCATGTAATTGTTTGTTAGGGTTATCAAACCAGGAAACTGAGCGATCATGTAATTGTTTGTTAGGGTTATCAAACCAGGAAACTGAGCGATCATGTAATTGTTTGTTAGGTTTATCAAACCAGGAAACTGAGCGATCATGTAATTGTTTGTTAGGGTTATCAAACCAGGAAACTGAGCGATCATGTAATTGTTTGTTAGGGTTATCAAACCAGGAAACTGAGCGATCATGTAATTGTTTGTTAGGGTTATCAAGCCAGGAAACTGAGCGATCATGTAATTGTTTGTTAGGGTTATCAAACCAGGAAACTGAGCGATCATGTAATTGTTTGTTAGGGTTATCAAACCAGGAAACTGAGCGATCATGTAATTGTTTGTTAGGGTTATCAAACCAGGAAACTGAGCGATCATGTAATTGTTTGTTAGGGTTATCAAACCAGGAAACTGAGCGATCATGTAATTGTTTGTTAGGGTTATCAAACCAGGAAACTGAGCGATCATGTAATTGTTTGTTAGGTTTATCAAACCAGGAAACTGAGCGATCATGTAATTGTTTGTTAGGGTTATCAAACCAGGAAACTGAGCGATCATGTAATTGTTTGTTAGGGTTATCAAACCAGGAAACTGAGCGATCATGTAATTGTTTGTTAGGGTTATCAAACCAGGAAACTGAGCGATCATGTAATTGTTTGTTAGGGTTATCAAGCCAGGAAACTGAGCGATCATGTAATTGTTTGTTAGGGTTATCAAGCCAGGAAACTGAGCGATCATGTAATTGTTTGTTAGGGTTATCAAACCAGGAAACTGAGCGATCATGTAATTGTTTGTTAGGGTTATCAAGCCAGGAAACTGAGCGATCATGTAATTGTTTGTTAGGGTTATCAAACCAGGAAACTGAGCGATCATGAAATTGTTTGTTAGGGTTATCAAACCAGGAAACTGAGCGATCATGTAATTGTTTGTTAGGGTTATCAAACCAGGAAACTGAGCGATCATGTAATTGTTTGTTAGGGTTATCAAGCCACGAAACTGAGCGATCATGTAATTGTTTGTTAGGGTTATCAAACCAGGAAACTGAGCGATCATGTAATTGTTTGTTAGGGTTATCAAACCAGGAAACTGAGCGATCATGTAATTGTTTGTTAGGGTTATCAAGCCACGAAACTGAGCGATCATGTAATTGTTTGTTAGGGTTATCAAACCAGGAAACTGAGCGATCATGTAATTGTTTGTTAGGGTTATCAAACCAGGAAACTGAGCGATCATGTAATTGTTTGTTAGGGTTATCAAACCAGGAAACTGAGCGATCATGTAATTGTTTGTTAGGGTTATCAAACCAGGAAACTGAGCGATCATGTAATTGTTTGTTAGGGTTATCAAACCAGGAAACTGAGCGATCATGTAATTGTTTGTTAGGGTTATCAAACCAGGAAACTAAGCGATCATGTAATTGTTTGTTAGGGTTATCAAGCCAGGAAACTGAGCGATCATGTAATTGTTTGTTAGGGTTATCAAGCCAGGAAACTGAGCGATCATGTAATTGTTTGTTAGGGTTATCAAACCAGGAAACTGAGCGATCATGTAATTGTTTGTTAGGGTTATCAAACCAGGAAACTGAGCGATCATGTAATTGTGTGTTAGGGTTATCAAACCAGGAAACTGAGCGATCATGTAATTGTTTGTTAGGTTTATCAAACCAGGAAACTGAGCGATCATGTAATTGTTTGTTAGGGTTATCAAACCAGGAAACTGAGCGATCATGTAATTGTTTGTTAGGGTTATCAAGCCAGGAAACTGAGCGATCATGTAATTGTTTGTTAGGGTTATCAAACCAGGAAACTGAGCGATCATGAAATTGTTTGTTAGGGTTATCAAACCAGGAAACTGAGCGATCATGTAATTGTTTGTTAGGGTTATCAAACCAGGAAACTGAGCGATCATGTAATTGTTTGTTAGGGTTATCAAGCCACGAAACTGAGCGATCATGTAATTGTTTGTTAGGGTTATCAAACCAGGAAACTGAGCGATCATGTAATTGTTTGTTAGGGTTATCAAACCAGGAAACTGAGCGATCATGTAATTGTTTGTTAGGGTTATCAAGCCACGAAACTGAGCGATCATGTAATTGTTTGTTAGGGTTATCAAACCAGGAAACTGAGCGATCATGTAATTGTTTGTTAGGGTTATCAAACCAGGAAACTGAGCGATCATGTAATTGTTTGTTAGGGTTATCAAACCAGGAAACTGAGCGATCATGTAATTGTTTGTTAGGGTTATCAAACCAGGAAACTGAGCGATCATGTAATTGTTTGTTAGGGTTATCAAACCAGGAAACTGAGCGATCATGTAATTGTTTGTTAGGGTTATCAAACCAGGAAACTAAGCGATCATGTAATTGTTTGTTAGGGTTATCAAGCCAGGAAACTGAGCGATCATGTAATTGTTTGTTAGGGTTATCAAGCCAGGAAACTGAGCGATCATGTAATTGTTTGTTAGGGTTATCAAACCAGGAAACTGAGCGATCATGTAATTGTTTGTTAGGGTTATCAAACCAGGAAACTGAGCGATCATGTAATTGTGTGTTAGGGTTATCAAACCAGGAAACTGAGCGATCATGTAATTGTTTGTTAGGTTTATCAAACCAGGAAACTGAGCGATCATGTAATTGTTTGTTAGGGTTATCAAACCAGGAAACTGAGCGATCATGTAATTGTTTGTTAGGGTTATCAAACCAGGAAACTGAGCGATCATGTAATTGTTTGTTAGGGTTATCAAGCCACGAAACTGAGCGATCATGTAATTGTTTGTTAGGGTTATCAAGCCAGGAAACTGAGCGATCATGTAATTGTTTGTTAGGGTTATCAAACCAGGAAACTGAGCGATCATGTAATTGTTTGTTAGGGTTATCAAGCCACGAAACTGAGCGATCATGTAATTGTTTGTTAGGGTTATCAAGCCAGGAAACTGAGCGATCATGTAATTGTTTGTTAGGGTTATCAAACCAGGAAACTGAGCGATCATGTAATTGTTTGTTAGGGTTATCAAGCCAGGAAACTGAGCGATCATGTAATTGTTTGTTAGGGTTATCAAGCCAGGAAACTGAGCGATCATGTAATTGTTTGTTAGGGTTATCAAACCAGGAAACTGAGCGATCATGTAATTGTTTGTTAGGGTTATCAAACCAGGAAACTGAGCGATCATGTAATTGTTTGTTAGGGTTATCAAACCAGGAAACTGAGCGATCATGTAATTGTTTGTTAGGGTTATCAAACCAGGAAACTGAGCGATCATGTAATTGTTTGTTAGGGTTATCAAGCCACGAAACTGAGCGATCATGTAATTGTTTGTTAGGGTTATCAAACCAGGAAACTGAGCGATCATGTAATTGTTTGTTAGGGTTATCAAGCCAGGAAACTGAGCGATCATGTAATTGTTTGTTAGGGTTATCAAGCCAGGAAACTGAGCGATCATGTAATTGTTTGTTAGGGTTATCAAGCCAGGAAACTGAGCGATCATGTAATTGTTTGTTAGGGTTATCAAACCAGGAAACTGAGCGATCATGTAATTGTTTGTTAGGGTTATCAAACCAGGAAACTGAGCGATCATGTAATTGTTTGTTAGGGTTATCAAACCAGGAAACTGAGCGATCATGTAATTGTTTGTTAGGGTTATCAAGCCAGGAAACTGAGCGATCATGTAATTGTTTGTTAGGGTTATCAAGCCAGGAAACTGAGCGATCATGTAATTGTTTGTTAGGGTTATCAAGCCAGGAAACTGAGCGATCATGTAATTGTTTGTTAGGGTTATCAAACCAGGAAACTGAGCGATCATGTAATTGTTTGTTAGGGTTATCAAACCAGGAAACTGAGCGATCATGTAATTGTTTGTTAGGGTTATCAAACCAGGAAACTGAGCGATCATGTAATTGTTTGTTAGGGTTATCAAGCCACGAAACTGAGCGATTATGTAATTGTTTGTTAGGGTTATCAAACCAGGAAACTGAGCAATCATGTAATTGTTTGTTAGGGTTATCAAGCCAGGAAACTGAGCGATCATGTAATTGTTTGTTAGGGTTATCAAGCCAGGAAACTGAGCGATCATGTAATTGTTTGTTAGGGTTATCAAGCCAGGAAACTGAGCGATCATGTAATTGTTTGTTAGGGTTATCAAACCAGGAAACTGAGCGATCATGTAATTGTTTGTTAGGGTTATCAAACCAGGAGATTGAGCGATCATGTAATTGTTTGTTAGGGTTATCAAACCAGGAAACTGAGCGATCATGTAATTGTTTGTTAGGGTTATCAAGCCAGGAAACTGAGCGATCATGTAATTGTTTGTTAGGGTTATCAAGCCAGGAAACTGAGCGATCATGTAATTGTTTGTTAGGGTTATCAAGCCAGGAAACTGAGCGATCATGTAATTGTTTGTTAGGGTTATCAAACCAGGAAACTGAGCGATCATGTAATTGTTTGTTAGGGTTATCAAACCAGGAAACTGAGCGATCATGTAATTGTTTGTTAGGGTTATCAAACCAGGAAACTGAGCGATCATGTAATTGTTTGTTAGGGTTATCAAGCCACGAAACTGAGCGATTATGTAATTGTTTGTTAGGGTTATCAAACCAGGAAACTGAGCGATCATGTAATTGTTTGTTAGGGTTATCAAGCCAGGAAACTGAGCGATCATGTAATTGTTTGTTAGGGTTATCAAGCCAGGAACTGAGCGATCATGTAATTGTTTGTTAGGGTTATCAAGCCAGGAAACTGAGCGATCATGTAATTGTTTGTTAGGGTTATCAAACCAGGAAACTGAGCGATCATGTAATTGTTTGTTAGGGTTATCAAACCAGGAAACTGAGCGATCATGTAATTGTTTGTTAGGGTTATCAAACCAGGAAGCTGAGCGATCATGTAATTGTTTGTTAGGGTTATCAAACCAGGAAACTGAGCGATCATGTAATTGTTTGTTAGGGTTATCAAACCAGGAAACTGAGCGATCATGTAATTGTTTGTTAGGTTTATCAAACCAGGAAACTGAGCGATCATGTAATTGTTTGTTAGGGTTATCAAGCCAGGAAACTGAGCGATCATGTAATTGTTTGTTAGGGTTATCAAACCAGGAAACTGAACGATCATGTAATTGTTTGTTAGGGTTATCAAACCAGGAAACTGAGCGATCATGTAATTGTTTGTTAGGGTTATCAAACCAGGAAACTGAGCGATCATGTAATTGTTTGTTAGGGTTATCAAGCCATGAAACTGAACGATCATGTAATTGTTTGTTAGGGTTATCAAACCAGGAAACTGAGCGATCATGTAATTGTTTGTTAGGGTTATCAAACCAGGAAACTGAGCGATCATGTAATTGTTTGTTAGGGTTATCAAACCAGGAAACTGAACGATCATGTAATTGTTTGTTAGGGTTATCAAACCAGGAAACTGAGCGATCATGTAATTGTTTGTTAGGGTTATCAAACCAGGAAACTGAACGATCATGTAATTGTTTGTTAGGGTTATCAAACCAGGAAACTGAGCGATCATGTAATTGTTTGTTAGGGTTATCAAACCAGGAAACTGAGCGATCATGTAATTGTTTGTTAGGGTTATCAAGCCAGGAAACTGAACGATCATGTAATTGTTTGTTAGGGTTATCAAACCAGGAAACTGAGCGATCATGTAATTGTTTGTTAGGGTTATCAAACCAGGAAACTGAGCGATCATGTAATTGTTTGTTAGGGTTATCAAACCAGGAAACTGAACGATCATGTAATTGTTTGTTAGGGTTATCAAGCCAGGAAACTGAACGATCATGTAATTGTTTGTTAGGGTTATCAAACCAGGAAACTGAACGATCATGTAATTGTTTGTTAGGGTTATCAAACCAGGAAACTGAGCGATCATGTAATTGTTTGTTAGGGTTATCAAGCCAGGAAACTGAACGATCATGTAATTGTTTGTTAGGGTTATCAAACCAGGAAACTGAGCGATCATGTAATTGTTTGTTAGGGTTATCAAACCAGGAAACTAAGCGATCATGTAATTGTTTGTTAGGGTTATCAAACCAGGAAACTGAACGATCATGTAATTGTTTGTTAGGGTTATCAAACCAGGAAACTGAGCGATCATGTAATTGTTTGTTAGGGTTATCAAACCAGGAAACTGAACGATCATGTAATTGTTTGTTAGGGTTATCAAACCAGGAAACTGAGCGATCATGTAATTGTTTGTTAGGGTTATCAAACCAGGAAACTGAGCGATCATGTAATTGTTTGTTAGGGTTATCAAGCCAGGAAACTGAGCGATCATGTAATTGTTTGTTAGGGTTATCAAGCAAGGAAACTGAACGATCATGTAATTGTTTGTTAGGGTTATCAAACCAGGAAACTGAGCGATCATGTAATTGTTTGTTAGGGTTATCAAGCCACGAAACTGAGCGATCATGTAATTGTTTGTTAGGCTTATCAAACCAGGAAACTGAGCGATCATGTAATTGTTTGTTAGGGTTATCAAACCAGGAAACTGAGCGATCATGTAATTGTTTGTTAGGGTTATCAAACCAGGAAACTGAGCGATCATGTAATTGTTTGTTAGGGTTATCAAGCCAGGAAACTGAGCGATCATGTAATTGTTTGTTAGGGTTATCAAGCCAGGAAACTGAGCGATCATGTAATTGTTTGTTAGGGTTATCAAACCAGGAAACTGAGCGATCATGTAATTGTTTGTTAGGGTTATCAAGCCAGGAAACTGAGCGATCATGTAATTGTTTGTTAGGGTTATCAAGCCAGGAAACTGAGCGATCATGTAATTGTTTGTTAGGGTTATCAAACCAGGAAACTGAGCGATCATGTAATTGTTTGTTAGGGTTATCAAGCCAGGAAACTGAGCGATCATGTAATTGTTTGTTAGGGTTATCAAGCCAGGAAACTGAACGATCATGTAATTGTTTGTTAGGGTTATCAAACCAGGAAACTGAGCGATCATGTAATTGTTTGTTAGGGTTATCAAGCCACGAAACTGAGCGATCATGTAATTGTTTGTTAGGGTTATCAAACCAGGAAACTGAGCGATCATGTAATTGTTTGTTAGGGTTATCAAACCAGGAAACTGAACGATCATGTAATTGTTTGTTAGGGTTATCAAACCAGGAAACTAAGCGATCATGTAATTGTTTGTTAGGGTTATCAAACCAGGAAACTGAGCGATCATGTAATTGTTTGTTAGGTTTATCGATTTTGCCTCTTTTTACGATTTGGATATTCGATTTTGAAACTGTTCCGACAGCGTGGTATTTTAGAACTGTTCCCACAGCGTGGTATTTTAGAACTGTTCCGACAGCGTGGTATTTTAGAACTGTTCCGACAGCGTGGTATTGTGGAACTGTTCCGACAGCGTGGTATTGTGGAACTGTTCCGACAGCGTGGTATATTTTAGAACTGTTCCGACAACGTGGTATTTTAGAACTGTTCCGACAGCGTGGTATTTTAGAACTGTTCCGACAGCGTGGTATTTTAGAACTGTTCCGACAGCGTGGTATTGTGGAACTGTTCCGACAGCGTGGTATTGTGGAACTGTTCCGACAGCGTGGTATATTTTAGAACTGTTCCGACAACGTGGTATTTTAGAACTGTTCCGACAGCGTGGTATTGTGGAACTGTTCCGACAGCGTGGTATATTTTAGAACTGTTCCGACAGCGTGGTATTGTGGAACTGTTCCGACAGCGTGGTATTGTGGAACTGTTCCGACAGCGTGGTATATTTTAGAACTGTTCCGACAACGTGGTATTTTAGAACTGTTCCGACAGCGTGGTATTTTAGAACTGTTCCGACAGCGTGGTATTTTAGAACTGTTCCGACAGCGTGGTATTTTAGAACTGTTCCGACAGCGTGGTATTGTGGAACTGTTCCGACAGCGTGGTATTGTGGAACTGTTCCGACAGCGTGGTATATTTTAGAACTGTTCCGACAACGTGGTATTTTAGAACTGTTCCGACAGCGTGGTATTTTAGAACTGTTCCGACAGCGTGGTATTTTAGAACTGTTCCGACAGCGTGGTATTGTGGAACTGTTCCGACAGCGTGGTATTGTGGAACTGTTCCGACAGCGTGGTATATTTTAGAACTGTTCCGACAACGTGGTATTTTAGAACTGTTCCGACAGCGTGGTATTGTGGAACTGTTCCGACAGCGTGGTATATTTTAGAACTGTTCCGACAGCGTGGTATTGTGGAACTGTTCCGACAGCGTGGTATTGTGGAACTGTTCCGACAGCGTGGTATATTTTAGAACTGTTCCGACAACGTGGTATTTTAGAACTGTTCCGACAGCGTGGTATTTTAGAACTGTTCCGACAGCGTGGTATTTTAGAACTGTTCCGACAGCGTGGTATTTTAGAACTGTTCCGACAGCGTGGTATTGTGGAACTGTTCCGACAGCGTGGTATTGTGAAACTGTTCCGACAGCGTGGTATATTTTAGAACTGTTCCGACAACGTGGTATTTTAGAACTGTTCCGACAGCGTGGTATTGTGGAACTGTTCCGACAGCGTGGTATATTTTAGAACTGTTCCGACAGCGTGGTATTTTAGAACTGTTCCGACAGCGTGGTATATTTTAGAACTGTTCCGACAGCGTGGTATATTTTAGAACTGTTCCGACAACGTGGTATTTTAGAACTGTTCCGACAGCGTGGTATTGTTTGTTTTTCAGTTTTATAATAGTACATTATACAATTGATGACTTTTAATGGGGTGGATACAAGGATGTATTAACCCAAGAATATCATATTTACCGAAGCCAGCGGCCGAGGTAAATATGTTATTCTTGGGTTAATAAATCCTGGTATCCATCGAATTGAAATCCATTAATTATTTTTATTATATAACACATTTTATATGTTTCTTTCACCCTTAAAATAAGATTTTATCACAACGTTTGATTTGGTTGAGATTGGTGCAAGACGCTAGAATGTTATATTCACCTCGCGTTACGTCACGCGAGGTGAATAAATGTTATATTGACCTCGCGTTACGTCATATGAGGTGAATATACTGCTTTATCAAAGAACGTTACTAGGGAAAGTCATCGAATCAGAAAGACATTATCTGAAGTCATATAATAATATACAATTATTGACTTTGGAATAGGTTGATGTCTGCATTTATCAACCTGAAAAAATGTAATATTCACCGAGCTGTAGGCGAGATGAATATACGTTTTTAAAGGTTGATAAACCAGATAGCAATCTATTCCAAAGTCAAGGATTGTTTTATGAAAATGTTTTATTGTTATCTACCAACAACTTCATTATCATTTTGAGCCGTTTATGTTAATGATTCAGCCGAAAAACAAATGTTAAGCGCAATCTCATTGGTCATTGAACATGGAAAGAACGAATTTGATAGGATAGCAAACGTCCGGTTTTTCCCAATCTATGTTTATTCCTTGCGAGGGTGATATCACTTTCCTGACACCTGTCAGTGTCTATTTTTAGCCGATAGGGTGATATCATATGCAAGCTAATTTATAGACATGTAATAATATACAATTAATGACTTTTAGTGAGGTGGATACAAGGATTTATTAACCCAGGAACATTATATTTACCGAGGCCAGATGGCCGAGGTAAATATATTATTCTTGGGTTAATAAATCCTGGTATCCATCGAATTGAAAGTCATTAATTGTTTTATTATATGACACATTTTATATGTTGATTTTACCCTTAAAATAAGCTTTTATCATGACGTGTTCTTTGATTTCGTATGGTGCAAGACGTTGGAATGTTATATTCACCTCTCGTGACTTTTTGCGCGGTGATTATAACGTTTTATCAAAGAACGTTACTAGGGGCGTCAGCCAATCAGAAAAGACAATATCTGAAATCATATAATAATAAACAATTATTGATTTTTGTTGAGGTTAATATAAGGATCTATCGTTCCAAGATATATGATATTCTATCGTTCCAAGATATATGATATTTACCGAGGCTGAGGTAAATATCATATATCTTGGAACGATAGATACTTATATTAATCGAAATGAAAGTCAGTAATTGTTTTATTATATGAAACTGTTATTAATGTTCTCTGGGGCATGTTTTATAAATTGGCATTTTTTGTGTGTAAATTTAATGGTAACAAGAAAGATTTATGCATACTGCAAAGATTAATTTAGATCGCTCCAGAAGAGCCGTTGGAACGTTATATTAACCGCATGTGACGCTAAAATTAAAAGTAAGGGTTTTCCGATTTTAGAGTCACGTGAGGTTAATATAACTTTCCAAAGACTCCCCTGAAACGATCTAAGTTAAACTTTGCGAAAATTGAAGACTTGGACAGTATTAATAAAGTTCTATCAAGAAAAGGTTTCATCCTTTTAGCCAATCAGATAAAAGAAATATTTATAGTCATATAATAATGTACGTTATGTCGATTTTAGAAATCAAAGATATGAGTATGCATTATTCTTACGACGGTTGCCACATGTGGAGCAGTAATTGCTTACCCTCACGGTTGTAGTGTGTTGCTCGATCTTTAGTGTTCTGTGTAATGTTTTGCAGATCGTGGAGCAGTAATTGTTTACCCTCACGGTTGTAGTGTGTTGCTCGATCTTTAGTGTTCTGTGTAATGTTTTGCAGATCGTGGAGCAGTAATTGTTTACCCTCACGGTTGTAGTGTGTTGCTCGATCTTTAGTGTTCTGTGTAATGTTTTGCAGATCGTGGAGCAGTAATTGTTTACCCTCACGGTTGTAGTGTGTTGCTCGATCTTTAGTGTTCTGTGTAATGTTTTGCAGATCGTGGAGCAGTAATTGTTTACCCTCACGGTTGTAGTGTGTTGCTCGATCTTTAGTGTTCTGTGTAATGTTTTGCAGATCGTGGAGCAGTAATTGTTTACCCTCACGGTTGTAGTGTGTTGCTCGATCTTTAGTGTTCTGTGTAATGTTTTGCAGATCGTGGAGCAGTAATTGTTTACCCTCACGGTTGTAGTGTGTTGCTCGATCTTTAGTGTTCTGTGTAATGTTTTGCAGATCGTGGAGCAGTAATTGTTTACCCTCACGGTTGTAGTGTGTTGCTCGATCTTTAGTGTTCTGTGTAATGTTTTGCAGATCGTGGAGCAGTAATTGTTTACCCTCACGGTTGTAGTGTGTTGCTCGATCTTTAGTGTTCTGTGTAATGTTTTGCAGATCGTGGAGCAGTAATTGTTTACCCTCACGGTTGTTGTGTGTTGCTCGATCTTTAGTGTTCTGTGTAATGTTTTGCAGATCGTGGAGCAGTAATTGTTTACCCTCACGGTTGTTGTGTGTTGCTCGATCTTTAGTGTTCTGTGTAATGTTTTGCAGATCGTGGAGCAGTAATTGTTTACCCTCACGGTTGTAGTGTGTTGCTCGATCTTTAGTGTTCTGTGTAATGTTTTGCAGATCGTGGAGCAGTAATTGTTTACCCTCACGGTTGTAGTGTGTTGCTCGATCTTTAGTGTTCTGTGTAATGTTTTGCAGATCGTGGAGCAGTAATTGTTTACCCTCACGGTTGTAGTGTGTTGCTCGATCTTTAGTGTTCTGTGTAATGTTTTGCAGATCGTGGAGCAGTAATTGTTTACCCTCACGGTTGTAGTGTGTTGCTCGATCTTTAGTGTTCTGTGTAATGTTTTGCAGATCGTGGAGCAGTAATTGTTTACCCTCACGGTTGTAGTGTGTTGCTCGATCGTTAGTGTTCTGTGTAATGTTTTGCAGATCGTTGTTTTTACTTTTTCTTTTGTCCTTCGATTTACGATCTTCAAAGTATTTTTTACACATTTCAGGTATTATTGTTGGTACTGTTGTCTGCCTAGGCCTGGCATGTGTTGCTTTATTTACAGCATACATTATGAAAAGGTAACCAATAGAATATGCAAAACACTCACAACCTTACAGAATAATAAACTGTATTAACAAGAACACCATGCATATAATACCATAGTCCAACGTCAAAAATATACTGAAGACGTACTAGAACTGCAGTTGGTGTATCTCATAAAAAACAATATTTATATTTAATTTCTTCTCAAATAGAAAATCTGCAAATATTGAGGATAAGGATTATGGCATAATATTACTTTAATGAATATATTAGTTATGTCGTTGATATAAGATTTATTGGTACAGAACACTGGATTACCCGGTAAAAACATCGATCTACCACACTCGTGACGAACTAAAGTTGTATCGAGTACACCTCACGAGTTACAATGCATATTTCTGTTATATTGTTGCGATCAGTTTGTGATAACGTGAAGTGGTATCGCGTACACCTTACCAGTTATATTTCAGCTATATCGTGGAGGTCAATTTTATTAACAAGGAATACAGAGAAATACACTGGCGTCGCTATGGACGCGAGTACGAACTTGCCCACATGCTTAGGACGTAGATATAATTTTAACTACTATTCGATAAGGACCACGCTAATCCTATTACCAGACGAGTGAGTCATGTACTATGTTTAGTATGATTGTAGACCATCATTGACTAACTTTTTCAATATCCTTAACTAGTGGGTGTAATTAAAACGTGGCTGTTAGATCAAACATACTATCATGTTTTATGTGAATTGATTGATTAATTAATGGTCAATGTCAACTTGTCAAATTATCAGTATTTCATCTGTGTTCATGACAGTAACAAATTGAAAAACAAAAAAGAAGATAAGGTAAGAAAAGATGGCTTTCGTTGCTATGAGCCTAGGAACGAATGTTTGAATTGCAACAAGAAACAGGGGAGATGCTGAACAACATTTTGCTTGGCAGAGGACTACCAACGACCACTTTCAATAAATCCTTGTTCACACTAAGTTCTCCTGCAATAAAAACGTAGATATCAATTTTAAGTTGTTGTTTTTTTCAGTACGAGGAGCTTGACATTCTCTTAAAGCGAGGCACTCATTTACCTACTCCTTTAGGGCGATTTTTATTTGATTCCAACATTTAAACCAAATTGTGCCCATTTCGAAGGGGTTATACACCATTGCGGAGAAATTACATCAGTTTTCCATACCTGGGGGTTCACTGGGTGATGATATATGTCCTGTCATGAAAACAATAACAATTTCATGTTCACGAAGAATATATAAAAGTGTAATACATGTTGAGATAATCCATGCACATTATTGTGTAATATTGGCATTATAATGGTTTGTTTCAACTTGATGCACATTTTAACATTATATTTTTATTAAACGTATAGTTCATGCCTGTATTACTATATGAATATTAATAATCATATTTTTAGATCACTTTTGTCTTTTTTTCTCCATTTGGCGATTTGATAACTAGTGGGAACATATCTCCTCACCATCCAAAAATGCAAATGTCAAAAACTTTTTATTTCAGATGGAAAGTTAAGACAGACAGCGAAAACAACAAAGAAACGCATTACAGGAGCGAACAAGATAATGCATATGTTAATTCTACACTAACTGAAACAGGAAATAACGTAACTGGTCAATACGTCAATGTTGAAAATGGAGATCGCGTTTTATTTCACTGCACATCCGAGTTTAATAATGAACAGACTTATCAACAGTGTTTAAATAAAGATGAATCATTGATAACAAATGATGTATATGACAATAACCCAATTCAGCCGTCACCAAAACGCAGCCAGTTGAAACTCAGTATTGAAGGTTTCTATGAACAAACAGATATTCTAAAGAAAGACGTGTCTCGGGTCTCATCGTCCTCTGACCTTTACGTTGATCAAATAGAAGGAGTGTACGATGAAGCAAATAAAACACAGTACAAGACCAAACAAGACAAAGAACAGACAATATACAGCCATGCCATCGACGATGTGTATGATAGTGCTATCGATAACACATGTCAACCCATTGAAGATTAGAACTCATATGATACTAGTGTCTTTCTCGAACATACATCAGAAAACGACTTATAAAATGCAAAAATGTAATTCTGGTATTTATTTAATTACTTTTTTTAAGCTAAGCGCTACGGAAATAACCGCACAAAACAATTATCGAAATATCGTTTGTTTAAGATATGTGTGATTATTTGTCTTGTGAGTAATAGATAAGTATGGGGATTTTTTAAGTAACTTTTAAAAATATTTCGAAAAAATAGGTGCCTGCTGCAAATGAATGGCACGATTTGTCACATAAAAGTATGATTTGGTACATCTAGAGATGGTCGGTAATCAATTGTGTTGGGAGATGTAAGAAGAGTCTGAAGATGCCAAAGGGTATTCAGAATCCGTAATTCGAAGAAGGACAGACAACACGATGGCTAAAAGATAAAGGAAAAAAGTACAAACCACGATCTACAAAATATTACACATAAAACTAAAGATGAAGTAACACGAACCACACTATACACAGGGGATGAACACTCGGGTGCTTCGGAGTTGTAAGCAGTTCCTTTCCTACATGCGGCACATGTCGTGTTACTCTTGTAAATTAGTTTTCAGCAATGTGTCTATTTTCCTCCATTTGATGTCCCCAGATATGCAAATAGGGCTTTTACGAAAATATGCCGATGAAAAGCTGGGCTAATTATATATGGATTAAGTACTTAATTTGGGGCTTTTCATATATTTCGTCTCAAAAGTAGTGACCAAATCATATATTCTAAAATCGAAAATGGCTACTTATTCCAACGGACTATCTAGTAAAAATCTACATGTATATAAGACGTTCCACCACAACCCTAGACGTCACCACAGCTTATCAATATCAATTTCCGTCACAATGTCACCAGAGTTATAAGTTAAGATGTATATGTTATCTGGATGTGAATTGATTGATACCGAAAATGTCAGCATGCCGCGCCAGAATATGAAGTTAGTTGTCGAGTGAGCGAAGCGAACGAGTCACAAACTTCATATTCTGTCGAGCAGGCTGATATTTTTCAGTATCAATCATATTCACATTCAGATGACATGTTTATCATCCTTAAATTAAACATAAAGACGGATAGATCTATAGGTTTCGATATTTGTATTTTCGCGGGAAAAATCACATGATTCAAAATATAATTCATAAGTAGTTTGCAAATATATACCATTCATTTTTACAGATTTATATAAATCTTAAGATTGGAGAATTTCCTCCTTTAACCCTTTGGATGCCAAGCCCTTTTCACTGATCAGTGCCAAGGGATTTTCAGTCAAATTTGTTTACTGTGAAGTCATGACGTTATCAGTGTAAAACGTCACAGTACATGACCTAATGTAAAATTGCACACACGTTTTTTGACTTTGTGGGGTGTAAATTGTAATGTAAAATTACACACACGTGTTTAGACTTTGTGGGTTGTTTTACAATGTAAAACTACACACACGTACGTGTTTAGACTTTGTGGGTTGTAAATTTACAATGTAAAATTACACACACGTGTTTTGACTTTGTGGGTTATAAATTTACAATGTAAAATTGCACAATCTTTTTTCAGACTTTAATGGGTAAAATAGAAAATTACTGATGTATTTAAAAAAAAATGTGTCTAATGTAAAATTGTACACTTGTTTTTTTCCCCCCACACTTTATTGAATCTAATAATGTAAAATTGCATGCGCGTTTATCACACTTTAAATAATGAAATAAATGTAAAATTTGACATACGCTTTTGCCCTAAAAAAAACAATGCCAATATACGTCGTGGTCGTGATCTTATGTTAGTTGGATATTTTTTTTATAACTAGCTATGCAATCACTGCCTATCACTACTAACGCTGGGAGTTCGAATCCCATTCGGGCGAGGTGTACTCGATACAACATTATGTGATAAAGTTTTTCGGTGACTTCCGGTAGGTTGATGGTTTTCCCCGGGTACTCCGGTTTCCTCCATAAAAATAAAACTGACCACCACGATATAACTTAAATATTGTTGAAAGTGACGTTAAATACCATAACTCTCTGTTATATATAATATGAGACAGGCAACCTGTTTGAAGGACGAAGTCCTAAAATTTCAATAATACGATGATCCGTACACGTTAGCCTCACCGCCACCGGACGCAATTACGAACAATTTCGATGATATTGACCGTGGCATTTGATAATAATTTATAAATTTGACCAAATTGATGAAGCTGATTGCATGTTCATATTTCAGATTAAACACCAATATTCCTTTTGAATCATAGCCCATATATTATTCAATGCATTGTTACGGGTTTTAACTTGGAACAGATTTTCATGACCCCGTTCTAGTCACTCTGTGACCTAGATCCGGACACAATTTCGAACGACATCATAATAACCTTTCTAGTGTAAATTATTTAATGACAACTGTTAAAATTGAATGAGCATTCATTCATTTACGTTCACATATCTATTTGTATATAATACACATGACATAAAAACCTTTCCTTTATTCATACCATAAATGTGTGCCAGTTTGCATTCGGAATTCCTTGGACTCTTCAATGAATAAGGTACATCACGGATTTTGACATTTTGGGATAGATCAAGGTAAGGAAAATGTATTATATTGACTGTTTTTGTTTTAATTTCAATGTGTTCTACATGTACATATGCATAGAACCAGGAGATCATATTCTTTCCAATTACAGGCATAAGATAACAAAATATGTGAACCTCAATGAATTTTAGCGATAGATTCCAAGTGCAATTGTCGATCGTTTTCTGTTTACAAATATGAAAACCCGTCGTCTGCAACATTCAACAACTGCGCATGAATAATTTTCTCCCAAAACACGAGTAATTTAGCGGGGTATCTATTTATAAAAGCATTTTTTAAATTCATGTTTTGAAGGAACAATTAGGGGACATACTTTTTATTTCGTTCGTAATTGCTATTATCTTTTATGTTGAATGAATTGTGTAGCCGATTTGTTATGGCGTTCATTTTACCCACGCCGCTCTTCCATCGGTAAACTGACGAGTTCTGTCCCCTGGCTCGTACCTCGGCTAGATTGAGACAGATTGAGTCAGTCTATTCCATCGGGAGTTTCGTAGAAAGAGATTTTTTTATTAGAATTTTATTAAAAGTTTATTTCGATTTTGCATAGAGTAAATAATCAAAGAATTGAGAATTTTTCATTGAAATAGATTTCTTTTGCGTTTCTAAATTATCAATTGATCTATTTTTTAAACTTCCGGTGAGCAGATATTTAGCTATCAATATAGAAGGAAAAATCGGACAGCTTACCGTTAGAAGGACTTCGTCCTTTATCAACATTAAATAACAAATAGTATGGAGGAAGCATGGTAAATATTCACATGTAAAGTTGAAAGAATCGACATAAATGACATGAGTATCTCTCTAGTCCAGCTCCGCGTAATGAGTGTTGGATTTTAACCTTATTATATGAGAAAGTTCAACAAAGATATATAACAGTTTAATTATTGCCTGTGATCTGTGTTTTTTTTTCACCCGTTAAGTTTTGTTCTTTCAACACGTTAATCTATCCATCTAAAAAATATATATTGACAAAAGCTATGAATTGTCAATATGTTCAATATGTTTCTTAAAGTTCAATGCCGATACAAGCACATGGCATGAACCACTTTATTACATCTCGAGCATATAGTGATTGCTCTAGAACGTATGTTTGGTGTAGTACAGAGAATACAGTTTCGCTGTTTCCCCTTTCCAAAACGTACAAGTCTATTTCTGTTGCCTTGATTAACAAGCTGGCGTCGCCTGATAACATTATCGACAGATCGAGGATTGCAGGGGGAGGGGCTCAATAATGGTGAGTAGACATGATCCGACTTTTGTTAAACTCAATTGATTCCGTTCAGATGACTCTTTATTTTTTATCTATTTATTAATTTCACTTCGTCAGTCACCACATTGTCATTGTCAAACATTGCAACATACAAATTAAACAAATTATAATCAAGGTATGCTGAGCGGGTCGGTACAAAAGATGTCGAGAGAGAGACTGAGAGAAATAAAAAAAAAAAAAGGATGACATCTCGGACACGCACAAGTCAACTGACCAAAGTATGCCTACAGTAGTTGTTGGTATCAAAAGTAGTTTCTACCAAATTATGGTATATTGACTTCAGTTTAACTTTAAACTGATTAATATTCTTATGAAGGCAAGTGGGTAAAACGAGGCACGAGGGTTCCTCTTGGTAATTTTTTCCAAAGCCTCGGAATCCTATCTGAATAACATTTTCTGCTGAAATTGTTTTACCCTATGCTTTTTCAAATAAAAATGTTGTAGACTTAGACTAAAACGTGTACTTATTCAGCTGCCTAGGGCATTCAATTAGTGAAGATATGTTTTATATTTGGTTGTCGATAAAATAATTTGACTATTATTTTTAGTTTATAAAAATACATCTATTAATAAATGTACCAGCTCATTATAATTAATGGTCCAGACAAATAAACAAGTAGAAAGCTGTTTTCTAAATCACAATTCATCAATTCATTTTTGCTGTACTGATTTCTTCCTTATGACACACCGTGGTGGACTTAGTTGGAGAATTGTAGGAGGGGGGCCAAGTTTCCTTTTTCCCTGGGGCCCAAAAATTCTCTTAGCGGCCCTGCCTAGACCTTTAAATTAGACACAAGTTTATAACTCCTAATCCTGAACGGAAAGTTGGGGCCATTTCAGAGGGTACCCTACAGTACCCTATATATATATATAGGGAGTGGATGTAGTCGAGTGGTCTAGGGCGCTGGACGTAAGGCTAAGCGAATGGTGCTGCAGTGTAACAATGGTGTGGGTTCAAATCCCGTCGAGGGAAGAACAAAAATTTGACAGCTCTAAAATCTGATTCTAACACTGTTTGGTTTAATTTTCAGACGTATATATATATATATATATATATATAATCGTTATTAAAATGTCGAATGCGGTAGGTCGTGGGTTCGATCCCCGATCGGGTTAAAATTGGTATTTGTTGCTTCTCCACTAAGTACGTAGCATTAAGGAGAAAGAGCAATGACTGGTTGGCTGGGAATCAGGATATTGTATCCGAGTGGGGTGACATGTCTATCTAACTATAATATTGGAAATAATGCACTTCTTCGTAAATGAATTGAAGAGATGTTTGATTACTTTACACCTCTCTTTAAATGATTTGTTACGCCGTTCAGTTGATTTGATGCGCAGTGCATATATACCAATCATTATCAGACAAGAACTATTCAAAGAAATAGAAACAGTAATAAAATCGTTTTATCCGGATCTTGCGTTTTCAGAGCTACCGTCCTTTCAAAAGCTGCGGTGACTTTTGTCTTAGTTTTAGTTTTAACAGTGAGCTTGGTTTCTTGCTCGACCAGTTCAGTAAAAAGACTAATTATGTAAAATGATGAAAGAGCGAACTATTTTAATTGAGTCATGTGTCGATGATCAGGAACTCGCTTAATATTGTGTTTCTTTTATTTTATATGTCATTCTTATATTTTATTTATAATTAAGTGCAATTGAAAATATACAATGTATATAATTTTGTTTTAATGAAGAATGACACAATTGTTTCTGTGATAATATGTTATGACTTTTATGACAATGACAATGATGTTTTTTTATTCTTTGATGATTTCAAATGTGTTATATTCAATGTTCGTGTATGATTAATACTCATTTTAATATAGTTGTATAATTTATTATTATTAGACGTACACATTGGTACGTTGATGCTTGCCACCGTTGTAAAGGGGTAGGTTCTGAATAAAAAAAAAAAAAAAAAAATATATATTATAGAACGGCACTATCATTGAACTTGTGACGTCATGTTTACTGTGACGTCATCGATGAATGACGTTTTACGCAAAGCCTACAAATAGGCCGTTGGCACTCGAGGGGTGGTTTGAAAAGCCTAAAAATAGGCTCTTTGGACATGTAAGGGTTAATGGTGATATTCATTTTGTTTATTACAAATACAGTCGGCAATAGGATTCACCCATTTTCATTAAAGGTTTTGTTTACTAATGACGTTCCGGTTTAGAAAGCACAAACGTCACGACCTCGATAATGACGTAAATAAAAAACAGTAGTCCCAGCAGAGGTTATCAAGAATTGTGTCAAGTACATCTTTGTAGGACGATGTTTGTTGATATTTCTGACACGACAGTTCCTAATTTGATTTTTTTTTTAAAAATGAAATGTTACCTAGCTGATTATGCTGATAAATTTTATTTACTTTTGTCATCTTCACAGGAATTATCGTTTAAATGTTGGGAGAATTTGGTGATAACTCCTGCTGACTGTTGATAAGTCCTGCTCAACTCACGCGAACTTTGATACGATTTTTGCTTATGGAGTCAGTAGGTAGATATAGCGGGAGGGAAAGATGATAAGTATGACAAATCTGCCCTTCTAATCAATATAACGTTCAACGTTCGGATATTTGTCGAACTTGCAATGCTTGACTGCACATGGTTAGTGTAAATGTCTACAACAATAAATTCTTTTACGCGCAGTATGATTTAAATATATAATGATCTGATGTCAAGAGAAATAGATAGAACGTATTTTGTACTACGTTTTCTTAATATAACAATAAATGTTAAAAGAAATTATGGCTCAAAATGTGTTGTGTTAGGCTACAATTCCACATATTTTTCAAACAAAATTCATAAAGGTAAAACATGCTACTCCGAGGAACAAGTGATCAGTATGCTGGAGTTCCTCATCGATAACATATTTGTCTCCTTTGGAGGGACACTGTTTCAGCAGGTCGTCGGCATACCAATGGGTACGAATTGTGCCCCTCTTCTAGCCGATTTATTTTTATACTCATATGAGTCGGAGTTTCTTCAAAAGCTTGTAAAAGATAAGAAGATTCATGAGGCTAGAGCCTTTAATTTCACATACAGGTATATTGATGACGTTTTATCTATCAATAATTCTAGGTTTGCAGAATTTCTTCCATTGATATATCCTCCAGAGCTGGAAGTTAAAGAGACCCCCAATACAGCTTCGTCCGCATCATTTTTGGACTTATTCCTCGAATTTGACGACAGTGGTCAACTCAGTACTAAAATTTATGATAAGCGGGACGACTTCAATTTTAAAATCATAAATTCTCCAAACATGTGCAGCAATATACCAGCTTCTCCTGCATATGGTGTTTACATCTCGCAATTGATTCGCTATGCAAGGGCCAGTAGCAATTATTCTGATTTCCTGAAACGTCATCTTCATCTGAAAAACAGGCTACTGGACCAGGGCTATAAAAAGATTCGCCTTATTCGATCTCTTAACAAGTTTATATTCCGATACCAATATCTTGTCGAAATATATTTCGTCTCTGCAGAAAAAATTATAAGCGATGCATTTTCATATAGTGAAAATGTATAAAGATAAAGAAGTCAAAAATATTTTTGTCAATGTGTGACGTAAAAATATTTTTGACATTTACGTCACCGAATATGGTACTGCTTTGACAACTATTTTACCTATTTTGTTCCTGTATTTAAATACTGTTACAGTGACAGCCGGAACCTTTGAACCGTAATGAGAGCGGGAGGTTTGGCGCCTTAAAATCTGATTCAACCCACCATTTCTTTAGAAATGCCTGTACCAAGTCAGGGTCATTACGGTTTTCACAGTTTTCCGGTTGTTGACTGATTTTGTCTGTTTATATAATTATGAGTTTTGACTTTCCCTTTGTAAGATTGTTCGGAGTTCGGTAATTTTGTTATTACCCTTATTTAATTTATGGATATAATCACGTAATGTAACCATATGTTAACATCTAGTACGTATAGCATACATGTAAGTGTTGCTGATAAGCATGTCTACATTGTATATCAATTCACCAAAACAAATAACTGGAGTGCACTAAATATGAGGGGTAAGGGATTTGGTTATGGTTTTCAACGCGACTTTCAACAGTATTTCAGTTATATCGTGGTGATCAGTTGTATTGGTAGAGTAAACCGCAGACCCAGAGAAAACCACCGACCTGTCGTAAGTCACTGACAAACTATCACATAATGTGGTATCGAGATACACCTCGCCTGAGCAGAATTCGATCTCACAACGTTAGTGGTGATAGGCACTGATAGCATAGGTAGCTATAAATCCAACTACCATACGATCACGACTGCCCCTTGATATAAGCATGACAAAAAAAATTAAGAACTGCTACATATGATGCATGTCATAAAATAGCCCATAAATGTGTTATGCTCGCATCGGCAGAATTTAATTGTCTCAACCACGAGGAAGAAATATAATTCTAATGTAGTTGTTTAATATCCCTGGTTTGTGATTGCACAATGTTGTGATTTTCACGGTATCAATTCCACGGTTGAAATATCATTAGATATTTTTTTTTATAGTTACACCTTATATAAGAATGCTGGATTCTGATTGGTTAATAGCCGTGATATTTTTTAACAAATTCAGGCCTTGCATTGTGAATTTGCAGAATTTTTACTTCATGTAGGTGTATTTGCGTAAGATTTAACTTTTTTTCATGGTATTTGCAAAATCGTATTTGCCATTTTTACCCTTCACCGAGACGCTTGTAACAAAATTTGTAAAACGTTATCAGTTGTGCGTTTTATGTAACAGTCGTATTTGCCGTTTTTACCTTTCACCGAGACGCTTGTAACAAAATTTGTAAAACGTTATCAGTTGTGCGTTTTATGTAGCATCATTCGGTAGAATTAAATAGATACATCATGTTAGGTCCTGCAAACGACAAACAAAATGTATTATTTATTTAGCCAGTGTTCTAAAAAATATTCGGTGTAATTAAACAGATATATCATGTTTGGGAGGGGTATTTGCGAAAAATACCAGTCTTGAGACTAAATTTCCATCGTCATTCGGCTCGGGAAATTTTTCGTCTCTCGACTGGTATTTTTCGCAAATACCTCTCCCAAGCATGATACATCTGTATATAATTACACCTTATATAAGAATCCTGGATTTTGATTGGTTAATAGCTAATGTATTGTTCGTGTATTTTCATATTTAAGATTATTTTCGTTCATTTTTACCGCTGCCGGGGTATTTGCATGAAGATTTAACTTTTTGTTCCCTCTGTGCCGTGGTATTTGCGAAAACGTATTTAACTTTTTTTACCCTCGCGTGGCTCAAGCCGCCAAATTCATTCGGAATACTTCTTCTTTACCTTTATACATAAGGTAACTAATAAATCAAATTGAAACCCGGAAGTGTTCCGATGTAAACGTCTTTCACTTTTTTACCCTTGCGTGCCTCAAACCGCCAAATTCAAACTCAATTTGCGACAATCAAATCTTCAATTGATGCCTTGAAATTTTCAAATACAATACAGTTATCGCCTAAATAATAGATGAAAATAGACATAATTTCATCCTCTTAAAACATTGATCAAACATGGAAATCTACATTGTATTGCCTTATTAAAGGATGTTTTAAATAAGGGTAATAACAAAATTACCGAACTCCGAGCAATCTTACAAAGGGAAAGTCAAAACTCATAAGCATATAAACAGACAAAATCAGTCAACAACCGGAAAACTGTGAAAACCGTAATGACCCTGACTTGGTACAGGCATTTCTAAAGAAATGGTGGGTTGAATCAGATTTTAAAGCGACAAACCTCCCCCTTTCATTACGGCTCAAAGTTTCCGGCTGTCACTATAACAGTATTTTTAACAATACTTGAACAAAACAGGTAAAACAGTTGTCATAACAGCACCAAACTCAGTGAAGTAAATGTCAAACACACATTTACGTCACACATTGATAAAAAATATTTTTGACATTTTTGTTGACACCTTATCTTTATATCATGGACATCAATTTTAGTTTGGAGGAAACTGGAATACTCGGAGAAAATCATCGATTTGCATCAAATCTGTAAAATAAATGGATGACAGAGCGTTGTATCGAATACACCTTACCAAGAACGGGTTGAGTTAGGTTATGGTGTTTAACGCAACTTTCAGCAATATTTCAGTTATATCGTGGCGTTCAGTTTTATTGGTAGACGAAACCGGAGTACCCGGAGAAAACCACTGGCCTGTCGCAAGTCACTGATAAACTTTATCACATAATGTTGTATCGAGTACACCTCGCCATGAGGAGTTTCGAACTCACGTGAATGGTGATTGGCACTTACTGCATAGGTAGTTGTAAACCTTACTACCACATTGTCGCGACCATGACAGTTCCTAAGTTGTAATAGGCACTGATTGCATAGATAAATGAAGCTCCAACTACAATACGACGCAGTCACAACTTCCATACAAGCTACATTTACAATGCTTCGAAAGATAACCGGCAATGATTTGAATGCAGACCTGGCCGGATCTCAAACAATATACTAGTAAAAAGCATATGTTTATAATAACGGATTAACCGAGAATGTAGTAAATTAGTATATGACGTAATAGCTGAATGAAATGTATGAATTTATATACATGCTGAGATAGGATAAAATGTTAGTGAACAAGTTTACAAAAATAAATCATGTAGGTAAACATGTAAAACTGCGATGGACCTATAATGAATAGACAAAAATTGAGATTACCACATGAGAAAGATATATGAATGATAGGATCAAAACAATGTGCTCTGTCACAGGCTATCAATGATGACTCACACTAGACTATTATTCATTAGGAGCAACAGGCTATCAACGACCACTCACACTAGGCTATTACTCATTAGGAGCAACAGTCTATCAACGACTACACACACTAGGACATTACTCATTAGGAGCAACAGGGTATCAACGACCACTCACACTAGATTATTACTCATTAGGAGCAACAGGCTATCAACGACCACTCACACTAGGCTATTACTCATTAGGATCAACAGGCTATCAACGACTACTCACACTAGACTATTACTCATTAGGAGCAACAGTATATCAACAACCACTCACACTAGGCTATTACTCATTAGGAGCAACAGTTTATCAACGACCACTCTCACTAGCCTATTACTCATTAGGAGCAACAGTCTATCAACGACCACTCACACTAGGCTATTACTCATTAGGATCAACAAGCTATCAACGACTACTCACACTAGCCTATTACTCATTAGGAACAACATGCTATCAACGGCCACTCACACTAGCCTATTACTCATTAGGATCAACAAGCTATCAACGACTACTCACACGAGCCTATTACTCATTAGGAGCAACAGTCTATCAACGACCACTCACACTAGATTATTACTCATTAGGAACAACAGTATATCAACGACCACTCACACTATGCTATTACTCATTAGGATCAACAAGCTATCAACGACTACTCACACTAGCCTATTACCCATTAGGAACAACAGGCTATCAACGACCACTCACACTAGGCTATTACTCATTAGGATCAACAGTCTATGCACGACTACTCACACTAGATTATTACTCATTAGGAGCAACAGTCTATCAACGACTACTCACACTAGACTATTACTCATTAGAAACAACAGGCTATCAACGACTACTCACACTAGACTATTACTCATTAGGATCAACAGTCTATGCACGACTACTCACACTAGATTATTACTCATTAGGAGCAACAGTCTATCAACGACTACTTACACTAGACTATTACTCATTAGGAGCTACAGTCTATCAACGACCACTCACACTAGACTATTACTCATTAGAAACAACAGGCTATCAACGACTACTCACACTAGACTATTACTCATTAGGATCAACAGGCTATGAACGACCACTCACACTAGACTATTACTCATTAGGACCAACAGACTATGAACGACCACTCACACTAGACTATTACTCATTAGGATCAACAGGCTATCAACGACCACTCACACTAGGCTATTACTCATTAGGATCAACAGGCTATCAACGACCACTCACACTAGGCTAATTACTCATTAGGAGCAACAGTCTATCAACGACCACTCACACTAGATTATTACTCATTAGGATCAACAGACTATCAACGACCACTCACACTAGGCTATTACTCATTAGGAGCTACAGTCTATGAACGACCACTCACACTAGATTATTACTCATTAGGAGCAACAGGCTATCAACGACCACTCACACTAGATTATTACTCATTAGGAGCAACAGTCTATCAACGACCACTCGCACTAGATTATTACTCATTATGAGCAAGTCTATCAACGACCACTCACACTAGATTATTACTCATTAGGTGCGCCAGGTTATCAACGACCACTCACACTAGATTATTACTCATTAGGAGCAACAGTCTATCAGCGACCACTCACACTAGACTATTACTCATTAGGAGCAACAGTCTATCAACGACCACTCACACTAGATTATTACTCATTAGGAGCAACAGGCTATCAACGACCACTCACACTAAATTATTACTCATTAGGAGCAACAGTCTATCAAAGACCACTCACTCTAGGCTATTGCTCATTAGGAGCAACAAGCTATCAACGACCACTTACACTAGCCTAGTACTTCTCACTCTAGGCTATTGCTCATTAGGAGCAACAGGCTATCAACGACCACTCACACTAGATTATTACTCATTAGGAGCAACAGTCTTTCAACGACCACTCACACTAGGCTATTGCTCATTAGGAGCAACAGGCTATCAACGACCACTCACACTAGCCTATTACTCATTAGGAGCAACAGGCTATCAACGACCACTCACACTAGATTATAACTCATTAGGATCAACAGTCTATCAACGACCACTCACACTAGGCTATTGCTCATTAGGAGCAACAGGATATAAACGACCACTCACACAAGGCTATTACTCATTAGGAGCAGCAGTCTATCAACGACTACTCACACTAGATTATTACTCATTAGGAGCAACAGTCTATCAACGACCACTCACACTAGATTATTACTCATTAGGAGCAACAGTCTATCAACGACCACTCACACTAGATTATTACTCATTAGGAGCAACAGGCTATCAACGACCACTCACACTAGATTATTACTCATTAGGAGCAACAGTCTATCAACGACCACTCACACTAGATTATTACTCATTAGGAGCAACAGTTAACAACGACCACTCACACTAGGCTATTACTCATTAGGAGCAACAGGCTATCAACGACCACTCACACTAGGCTATTGCTCATTAGGAGCAACAGGCTATCAACGAACAATCACACTAGAATATTACTCATTAGGAGCAACAGGCTATCAACGACCACTCACACTAGGCTTTTGCTCATTAGGAGCAACAGGCTATCAACGAACAATCATACTAGAATATTACTCATTAGGAGCAACAGTCTATCAACGACCACTCACACTAGGCTATTACTCATTAGGAGCAACAGTTTATCAACGACCACTCACACTAGGCTATTGCTCATTAGGAGCAACAGGCTATCAACGACCACTCACACTAGATTATTACTCATTAGGAGCAACAGTCTATCAACGACCACTCACACTAGGCTATTGCTCATTAGGAGCAACAAGCTATCAACGACCACTCACACTAGCCTATTACTCATTAGGAGCAGCAGTCTATCAACGACCACTCACACTAGATTATTACTCATTAGGAGCAACAGGCTATCAACGACCACTCACACTAGGCTATTACTCATTAGGAGCAAAAGGCTATCAACGACCACTCACACTAGATTATTACTCATTAGGAGCAACAGTCTATCAACGACCACTCACACTAGGCTATTACTCATTAGGAGAAACAGGCTATCAACGACCACTCACACTAGATTATTACTCATTAGGAGCAACAGGCTATCAACGACCACTCACACTAGGCTATTGCTCATTAGGAGCAACAGGCTATCAACGACCACTCACACTAGATTATTACTCATTAGGAGCAGCAGTCTATCAACGACCACTCACACTAGATTATTACTTATTAGGAGCAACAGGCTATCAATGACCACTCACACTAGGCTATTACCCATTAGGAGCAGCAGTCTATCAACGACCACTCACACTAGATTATTACTCATTAGGAGCAACAATCTATCAACGACCACTCACACTAGGCTATTGCTCATTAGGAGCAACAGGCTATAAACGACCACTCACACTAGGCTATTACTCATTAGGAGCAGCAGTCTATCAACGACTACTCACACTACATTATTACTCATTAGGAGCAACAGTCTATCAACGACCACTCACACTAGCCTATTACTCATTAGGAGCAACAGTCTATCAACAACCACTCACACTAGGCTATTACTCATTAGGAGCAACAGTCTATCAACGACTACTCACACTAGCCTATTACTCATTAGGAACAACAGTCTATCAACGACCACTCACACTAGATTATTACTCATTAGGAGCAACAGTCTATCAACGACCACTCGCACTAGATTATTACTCATTAAGAGCAACAGTCTATCAACGACTACTCACACTAGCGTATTACTCATTATGAGCAACAGTCTATCAACGACCACTCACACTAGATGATTACTCATTAGGAGCAACAGGCTATCAACGACCAGTCACACTAGATTATTACTCATTAGGAGCAACAGCCTATCAACGACCACTCACACTAGATTATTACTCATTAGGAACAACAGTCAATCAACGACCACTCACACTAGATTATTACTCATTAGGAGCAACAGGCTATCAACGACCACTCACACTAGATTATTACTCATTAGGAGCAACAGTCTATCAACGACTACTCACACTAGATTATTACTCATTAGGAGCAACAGGCTATCAACGACCACTCACACTAGATTATTACTCATTAGGAACAACAGTCTATCAACGACCACTCACACTAGGCTATTGCTCATTAGGAGTAGCAAGCTATCAACGACCACTCACACTAGCCTATTACTCATTAGGAGCAACACTCTATCAACGACCACTCACACTAGGCTATTGCTCATTAAGAGCAACAGTCTATCAACGACCACTCACATTAGATTATTACTCATTAGGAGCAACAGTTTATCAACGACCATTCACACTAGGCTATTGCTCATTAGGAGCAACAGTCTATCAACGACCACTCACACTAGCCTATTACTCATTAAGAGCAACAGTCTATCAATGACCACTCACACTAGGCTATTGCTCATTAGGAGCAACAGGCTATCAACGACCACTCACACTAGATTATTACTCATTAGGAGCAACAGTCTATCAACGATCACTCGCACTAGATTATTACTCATTATGAGCAACAGTCTATCAACGACCACTCACATTAGATTATTACTCATTAGGAGCAACAGTCTATCAACGACCACTCGCACTAGGCTATTACTCATTAGGAGCAACAGGCTATCAAAGACCACTCACACTAGATTATTACTCATTAGGAGCAACAGTCTATCAACGACCACTCGCACTAGGCTATTACTCATTAGGAGCAACAGGCTATCAAAGACCACTCACACTAGATTATTACTCATTAGGAGCAACAGTTTATCAACGACCACTCACACTAGATTATTACTCATTAGGAGCAACAGTCTATCAACGACCACTCACACTAGATTATTACTCATTAGGAGCAACAGGCTATCAACGACCACTCACAATAGATTATTACTCAATAGGAGCAACAGTCTATCAACGACCACTCACACTAGGCTAGTGCTCATTAGGAGCAACAGGCTATCAACGACCACTCACACTAAATTATTACTCATTAGGAGCAACAGTTTATCAACGACCACTCACACTAGATTATTACTCATTAGGAGCAACAGTCTATCAACGACCACTCACACTATGCTATTGCTCATTAGGAGCAACAAGCTATCAACGACCACTCACACTAGCCTATTACTCATTAGGAGCAACAGTCTATCAACGACCACTCACACTAGGCTATTGCTCATTAAGAGCAACAGTCTATCAACGACCACTCACACTAGGCTATTGCTCATTAGGAGCAACAGGCTATCATCGACCACTCACACTAGATTATTACTCATTAGGAGCAACAGTCTATCAACGACCACTCACACTAGGCTATTGCTCATTAGGAGCAACAGGCTATCAACGACCACTCACACTAGCCTATTACTCATTAAGAGCAACAGTCTATCAACGACCACTCACACTAGGCTATTGCTCATTAGGAGCAACAGGCTATCAACGACCACTCACACTAGATTATTACTCATTAGGAGCAACAGTCTATCAACGACCACTCGCACTAGGCTATTAATCATTAGGAGCAGCAGTCTATCAACGACCACTCGCACTAGATTATAACTCATTAGGAGCAACAGTCTATCAACGACCACTCTCACTAGCCTATTACTCATTATGAGCAACAGTCTATCAACGACCACTCACACTAGATTATTACTCATTAGGAGCAACAGGCTATCAACGACCATTCACACTAGATTATTACTCATTAGGAGCAACAGGCTATCAAAGACCACTCACACTAGATTATTACTCATTAAGAGCAATAGTCTATCAACGACCACTCACACTAGTTTATTACTCATTAGGAGCAACAGTCTATCAACGACCACTCACACTAGATTATTATTCACTAGGAGCAACAGGCTATCAACGACCACTCACACTAGATTATTACTCATTAGGAGCAACAGTTTATCAACGACCACTCACACTAGATTATTACTCATTAGGAGCAACAGTCTATCAACGACCACTCACACTAGATTATTACTCATTAGGAGCAAAAGGCTATCAACGACCACTCACACTAGGCTATTGCTCATTAGGAGCAACAGGCTATCAACGACCACTCACACTAGGCTATTACTCATTAGGAGCAACAGTCTATCAACGACCACTCGCACTAGGCTATTACTCATTAGGAGCAACAGGCTATCAAAGACCACTCACACTAGATTATTACTCATTAGGAGCAACAGTTTATCAACGACCACTCACACTAGATTATTACTCATTAGGAGCAACAGTCTATCAACGACCACACACACTAGATTATTACTCATTAGGAGCAACAGGCTATCAACGACCACTCACAATAGATTATTACTCAATAGGAGCAACAGTCTATCAACGACCACTCACACTAGGCTAGTGCTCATTAGGAGCAACAGGCTATCAACGACCACTCACACTAAATTATTACTCATTAGGAGCAACAGTTTATCAACGACCACTCACACTAGATTATTACTCATTAGGAGCAACAGTCTATCAACGACCACTCACACTAGGCTATTGCTCATTAGGAGCAACAAGCTATCAACGACCACTCACACTAGCCTATTACTCATTAGGAGCAACAGTCTATCAACGACCACTCACACTAGGCTATTGCTCATTAAGAGCAACAGTCTATCAACGACCACTCACACTAGGCTATTGCTCATTAGGAGCAACAGGCTATCAACGACCACTCACACTAGATTATTACTCATTAGGAGCAACAGTCTATCAACGACCACTCACACTAGGCTATTGCTCATTAGGAGCAACAGGCTATCAACGACCACTCACACTAGCCTATTACTCATTAAGAGCAACAGTCTATCAACGACCACTCACACTAGGTTATTGCTCATTAGGAGCAACAGGCTATCAACGACCACTCACACTAGATTATTACTCATTAGGAGCAACAGTCTATCAACGACCACTCGCACTAGGCTATTACTCATTAGGAGCAGCAGTCTATCAACGACCACTCGCACTAGATTATAACTCATTAGGAGCAACAGTCTATCAACGACCACTCTCACTAGCCTATTACTCATTATGAGCAACAGTCTATCAACGACCACTCACACTAGATTATTACTCATTAGGAGCAACAGGCTATCAACGACCATTCACACTAGATTATTACTCATTAGGAGCAACAGGCTATCAAAGACCACTCACACTAGAGTATTACTCATTAGGAGCAATAGTCTATCAACGACCACTCACACTAGTTTATTACTCATTAGGAGCAACAGTCTATCAACGACCACTCACACTAGATTATTATTCATTAGGAGCAACAGGCTATCAACGACCACTCACACTAGATTATTACTCATTAGGAGCAACAGTTTATCAACGACCACTCACACTAGATTATTACTCATTAGGAGCAACAGGCTATCAACGACCACTCACACTAGATTATTACTCATTAGGAGCAACAGGCTATCAACGACCACTCACACTAGGCTATTGCTCATTAGGAGCAACAGGCTATCAACGACCACTCACACTAGATTATTACTCATTAGGAGCAACAGTCTATCAACGACCACTCACACTAGGCTATTGCTCA